>PVIH01011040.1:0-71488 GCA_004025045.1 Sigmodon hispidus
CTCTCTTTCTCACCCCTCACAGGGACCCACCTGCCTCTGCCTCCCCAGTGCAGAGATTTAAAGCATGCTTTAAGATACTTAGCTTAAGAAAAATAAGTCTTGTTTCATTAATATCTCAAATGTTTTTAGTATAGTAGAATTATGCAAGTGATTTATATTTGAAATAAGTGATCTGCTACTTAGTAATTGACATGTTTTGTAATCAAGGGATATTTTTAGAATCATATTTGACAGGCATTAAAAGAATTATTTATTTAATTCAAGTTACTTGTGGCATAAAATGATGTGCAAAAAAGAAGAACAGATAGAAAAATGAAGGTATAAAAAGGTTGGGGAAACACTGACAGAGGTTCTTCAAAAGAAATGAAGACTTGGCATCATGATGGTTAATGATTCATGAAAAGAAATCTAGCTGCAGCTTGTAACAGTAAGATATGAATTACCAAGGCTGATAAAGAAATGCTTATTCTTACTTGTAAGTAAAAATATCAAGTTAGAGCAAAAATGAAATGTCACTTTTCAGTTGTTTAATTAGAAAAGACAAAGACAGTTTTTATCTGTGAATATGGTTTAGACGCAGTGGTTCTCAACCTGTGGGTGGCAATTCTTATGGGGGTCACTTAGGACCATCCAGAAACATGAGTATTTACATTACAGTTGATAACAGCAGCAAAATTACAGTTACAAAGTAGCAATAAAAATAACTTTATGATTGGGGGGATCACCACAACATGAGGAACTGTATTAAAGGGTCCCAACATTAAGAATGTTTAGAACCACTGGTTTAGAGGAAGTAATAGCAAATTATCAACACTATTTACTGTAAATGGATAGAAAAGCAGAGCATAATTAACACTACATTAGAAAAATCAGAAATTTCTGCCTGATGAAAAGAACATTTATTACTCTTAAAACTTAAAAATAAGATTGCACTATGAAAGTAAAAAAATTCACATACAAACCATAATTCTTCATGTTGGTTTCCTTGAATGGTGCCACATAAGTTGTACTGGTAGTTAATACAGAGAGCAACAGCCAGTTAATATTCAGAAAATAAGAGACTATGATGTTCTCAGTTCTGAATGGAACATTTATATCACAGTGCCTGCCCCTAAGACTCAGGGGTCAAGGATGAAGGTGAAGAATGGTTGTGAGGGCCAGAGGAAGCTGCCTGTTTTAGAACAGTAGCAGTGACATGACACTGTACACATGACCTCACAGCAGCTACGACTGCATGCGTAAGACCTGTGTGAGATCAAGCCATCCAGACTCTCAGCATGGATGGGAAAGGGCTCATAAAGTTCTATTCTCTCTGAGGATCTTTCAGCAGTTGATATCTGGGGGAAGCAGAGTTGGTGTTATTCAGGTGTTTGGCCCTGGGAAGCTACCAATGTTCAGGCAGATGGCCTCACAGTTCATCAAAATGGATACAGAGATTAAAACGAATAGGGAGTAAGAATAGACAGTTGCATATGACAGTTAACTGAACTTTGTTGTTGTTCAGGAAGGTTAAATGAGGAAAAAAAAAGATCATTAAAAAGTGATTAGAGTAATGTGATGGTTTGAATGAAAATGGAGCCCATAAACTCATAGGCAGTGGCACTATTAGGAGGGGGGCCTAGTGGGAGGAGATGTGGCTTTATTAGAGGAAGTATGTCACTGAGATGAGATTTGGGATTTCAAATGCTCAAACCAGGTCCAGTGGCCCACTCTTACTGCTGCCTGCCCATCCAGATCCAAAGGTAGGACTCTCTGCTACCTCTCCTGAAGACCACCAGGCTGCCCAGCATAGCAATAGTGGACTGAACCTCTGAACTGTAAGGCAGCCCTAACTAAATGCTTTACTTTATAAAAGTTGTTATAGTCAGGGCATCTCTTCACTTTTCATAACAATATAACTTTGACTAAACCAAGTACAAACTGCTCTTGCTGGGTTCCTACATGTTGGCTTGCAATTGCCTGGTTCCCTCTTTTAGCCTCCATGGACACTCACATTCAAGTGTATATGCAGATACACACACATATATACATAATTAAAACTTAAATCAAAAAAAAAAAAAGGCTGAACAAGCTTGGAATTGAAATAAAATAACATAGAAAAACCAATTATTAGATGATGATTTATTGGTTTATTTAGTGATTTTTTTTTTAAAGCACTGCTTGTGCTGCCTATTTTCCAAGCATGATTTCATTTAATACCTGGAACAGAATGACCTGGAGAAATGATTGAAGCAATGGGCTGCTGCCCACAACAACCTGCTGACCGCCACATATGCTTCTGTAAAATTTCATTTGCATGTTTGCCCCACCTTGTGGTTTTATTATATAAAATAAAAACTCAAACTGGACCTGGTTTGAGGCCTTCCAAGAGCTATCTGGATAGGCCTGCCTTCGGCCCACTCCCCTTGTAGAAATTAAGTCAGATCAGATTTTAAATATACAGTCTAGAAGTGGGGCCTGGATTACATGGGGCCTTACCCAGACATGTGGTAGATGACATTGGTGTGGATTCTCTGTAGGAATCACTGTGGGGGTCAGACTGTAAGCCCCTTCAGGCTTGAAAGTGGGTAAGCCTGACTCCTTGAAAGTATTTCTTCAAGCTATTCCCCCTCACAAGATGCTATTGTTGCAGTGGAATGAGCTAAATAAATAATTTAGGTCAGCAAATACAGAGCCCCTGGAAGGTGTCAGCTAAGATTTAATAAAAATGCATTCAGGGGTCTTCATTAAGAGCTGGCATTCTGTCGGTGGTGTTTACCTAATCATATTAGCTGCAGTTCCCAATGGTGATATTGCTCTGAGATATGTCTGCATTCTTCCAATTCTCATCAAATGTCTCTCTGTGCTATTTAGACATCCAGCCCCCATTCTCTCCTACATGCATCCCACATCGCTCCCCGGAGGCCATTTCCAACTCGTGATGTTTCACTATCAACTCAAACTCAACATTCGTTGTGTTATTCTTTGTCAAAGTTTTCCAATGATGTCTCATGTAAACAGGACAGGGAAGTTACATTTAACATATTTTGACTTTGAATAAATATAAATAAATTAATTCGTAGATTGATTGTTTGACTGTACTCATTAAATCATTCTCATTCTTTATAAATTTTGAGCTGAGCATGTGGCACACATCTTTAATCCTAGCACTTCAGAGGTTGTGGTTCAAGGCCAGCTGATCTACATAGTGAATGTTTGAGTTACTGCCCTAATTTCCCTCAATGATGGATCATAACCTGGAAGTTAAGCCAAATAGATTTTGTATTCACTTGAGTTTAAAAATCAAGCTAATGATGCTATTGATAATTGCATGCTTTTATCATAGGTGGAGAGACCATGAATATTATAAGTGTCTTGCTATTATGAATAAAGATTTTATTGTAGTGTATTGTATTTGATGTGTATGGGTATTTTGTTTGCATATATGGCTGAGCACCACATTCATGCCTCATGCCCACGGAAGCCAGAGGAGAGAGTTGGATCCTCTGGAACTAGAGTTACAAATGGTTATGAGCTGTCATGTGGGTGCTGGGTATCAAACCTGAGAACACTAGGAGAGCAGTCAGTGCTTTTAACAATGAGCCTCTCTCATGTTCTTATGACGAAAGGAATGAGGGTATCAGCCTGCCAACTGTCAATCATTTCTAAAAGTGCCATTTTTGCAGAGACCCCTGTGGTATATTTCTGTGCTTGTTTATGATACTCCAAAGACATACCTGAAGACAGGAAGGCTGCTGCTGATGAACTGTTCCTTCACAATGGCAAGCAGACAGGAGATAGGCTTGACACATCCACTCCTGTGTGATGCTCAATCTCATCACCACCTCTACAAACTCTATAGCATTGGTCACATCTTCTAGGTCTCTGGGCCTGGTTTTCATATATAAATGAAACCAAAGGTGATTACCTGACACATGGTCATTATGATTCTTTGCTGAGTAGCATGCAGCTGCAGCTTATAGTAGCATTTGAAAGTATTACCCAAGCCTTTGCTGCTCTGAGATTCCGTCCACAAAACAAGCAGACAAGTGTTATATATAACAAAGTCTCTGAAACCAACCACTGGTGATTGAGCCACTGAAAGATCTTAAGCTCTTAGGTGTTCTCTCTGTGACAAGTACCCCAGTGCTGACCTGTTCTATATTTTTATGGTATATATCCATGTACCCCAGTCTGTAACGGAGCATAAACTTTCAAATTCCTCTCCTCCCTTTGGAAAGGTCATTAAGTACATTTTTGTTGTGTTTTGTTTTATGGCTTTCTTATTTTCTCTTTTGTTTCTTTATTGCCACTAGATGGTACTAGCCAGCTGCTTGCCATCCTCATTAATGTGAATTTGTTGACTTCTTTAGGTATCAAAGCAGGAAAGCGAATTTGGTAGGAAGGGACCTATGGGACTTTGGGTAGACAGCCGGCTGTAGCTATTCCTTAGATGTGTTAACACTTGCTTTTGATCGCTGCCCTCTCCGGGATGCTGGTAATATTTAGCAGTCATAAAGATGATTCAGACAATATTAGCCTCTGTATTTGGAGCCTGAGAAAGGCTTGTGAGGGATGTGTGATACACTGGCTATGAAGGTACCCAGAGTGGAAACTAGCTTGTCCAGTAAGCTCAGGAGACACACTCTATTACCAGTCTATTTAGCTTAAATTCTTGCCTTAGACTTCCAGCAGAAGCTCAATGCCTCGGGTTTGTGATGCAAACACTTGGACTGTGTTCTCTCAGCAGGAAGCAAAAGTTAACACTGGTTATTGTGGTGGAGCTCCTGGGAGGTATGGGGGGGGGGGATCCTGGAGAGTTTGACAGGGTATATGACCTTTTTCTAAATTGTTTTAAGAACACTGAGGGGTAGACTTTTCCCAAGCCCGTCTAAGTCTTTCACTTCCATTACAGGAATTAGGAGAAGAGAGTGTTCAGTATTTGACATTGCATCAAAGCTATGTTCTGAAAATACATAGAGCAACAACATGAATGTCCCATGCTGGCCCAAGATCAGTGAGGAAAAATTATTCTGATATGACTTTCACTAAGAGATTAAAAGGAGTTGAACTGAGGTAGTATTTTAGTTCTGATATTGACATAACTTTGTTTGTTTGAGACAGGTTTTTTCTGTGTAGCTAGCCCTGCTTGTTTTGCAACTGGACTTTTAGACTGTCTCGCGCTACCGTCTTGCCAGCAAGAACGACGCGGCACACGTAGGATCCTTCTGCAGAAAAGCTTTAATGCATCTTGAGAGGGAGAGCATAAGCTTACAAGGCAGAGACTCCAAACGGCTAAAACCCCCGTCCCTTATATAGGAAACTGACCCCCGCCTAGGACGTGTCAGACTCAGATTGGCTGTAGCTCAATTGGGCGAGGTGACGCCACGGGAGAGGCAGAGCACAAGGAGTGGAAATTCCCCTTGCACCTGCGCAGTCTGCTTATTTACACATTAGAGCACAGGATGTCGAGCCATCTTGGAATGGCTGGAATGGCGGCAGTGAGTGCGGCTTCTCACATTAGACTATGCTGGCAATGAACTCAGAGATTTCCCCTGCCTCTGCCCCAAGTGCTGGGATTAAAGATGTGTATCCTCATACCCTGCATTTGACCTAACATTTATTTCTAATTTGTCTCTTAATTAATAATGAAAATTTTGCTTAATTATTTTGAGAAACTCCCTTACTCATTTGAAAAATAAAAACTCCCTTCTTTGGAGGATTCTTGAGAGAGAGAGAAAGAGAGAGAGAGAGAGAGAGAGAGAGAGAGAGAGAGAGAGAGAGAGAGCAACAAAGATTGTAAAGCTTCTGGCATTTGGTAGTTATTCAACCAGTCTTGCAAATGCCTCAAAAGAAGGGAAGCCATCTATCTCCAGTCCTGTTCTTTTTAAGACTGAAGATTGAGCTCCTAGAAGCTGGTCCTAGTTACTGGAATTAGGACAAAATGCAAGCATTTTAGTTTAAAAAAAAAAAGGTCAATGGCAAAAATACTAAGTAAACCCCCCCTCTCTCTTTGTGTGTGTGTGTGTGTGTGTGTGTGTGTGTGTGTGTGTGTGTGTGTGTGTTCTATGTAGCCGCAGAAAAAGTTGCTGACTAATGAAAGTCCTAGCCAGGCAATGACAATGACAAAGGTCACAATTAAAGAAGCAGAAAGGTGTCCTGAAAGCCACATGTCCGAGTGGAAGAAGCCCTGATGCTCTTTAGATAGGAGGACAGTCTGCAACTGAAGTATGAGAAGAGACAATGTGGGGTAAGATGTGGGGCAGGGTGACATTGGAGGGGCGAGGGTGCCATGGCCCTCACAGGGTAAAATCAGGGAGCAGGAAGACCTTGGCCATTTTCAAAAAGTAATTCCAAAGTCAGGTTGACTGAGAGATAATTTACCTTTGTAAGTGTACAGCTTGAGATCTGACAAATATATAAAATTGTTAACTATTCTGTTATCAAAATAGAGAACATTTATATTATGAGATGAAGTATGAGCCATCAAAATTCATATGTTAAAGTTCATATGAGATTAGAATAGTCAAGCACAAAATCACCTCTTTGTCATAAAGATTATTTTTAGAAACCTCAGACACTGGAGAATTTTTAAAGAGTATAAATTTTTCATTTATGGAAATATGCAGTCTCCTGTTCTGCACCAGGAAGAAAAGGGCTGATTACAGGAGACCTTGACCTGCACAGGAACGTGGCGTGCCTTTCTCTGGTTCACAACACTCTCTTTCTTCTGCTCCCATCTTATTTCCAGTTGCCTCCCCAGATTCAAACCCTTTTGTCATTTTATCTCTAGTTGCTATAGAAATTCAAGTTCAAATCATGCCTTTGAGTAACACATCCCCAAGTCTCCTGTTTTTATGAAGTAACTATGCTAATACACTACTCTCCCCCACCTCTTTTTAATATACTATTTTTGGAGAACCTCATCTGAGAACCTAGAATCATATGAAAACATTTTTTACCTTTCTTTCAAAATCTGAGAATATATATTTGCCTGCTTCTCTTAGGAACTCATGGAAACTTGAAGCGATCACACTGGGTAATTTTTACTTCACAGGGGAGTGTGTCCTCATAAAGAATCATGGGTCCTTGGTCCTTTCTCTTTATCTGTTTCATTTTCTGGCCATGGAATGAATGGATGGACTCTACTATGCGCCCTGCCATAATGTGCCACCACAAACTCCAGTCAACTGGGCCAAAGATCAAGAACGTAAGCCTCTATACTATGAACTCCAATAGCCCCTTTCACTTTATAATTGAATTATCTCAGGTGTTTGTGATAATGATGGACAGATTACACAGTGTCACATCAGATGCACAGGGAGTCTCAGGAACTGAAGATTCCAACCCAGTTGGTATCAGTCACAATAGTTATTCTAAAATTGTCCTTCTGTTGGGGCCTCCAGTTTATCTTCTCATGCGGGGTTCTGATATGACTCAGGGCTTCATTCCAGGAGTTTCTAGGAAATTACAATACTTATAAAATGGCAGGGAGAAAAGAGCAGATCAATAAGAGCACTTAATAAAAGGACACAGACCTTAAGGATGTCTTATTAAAATTACCCATCATACTACTCTGAGTGATTCATGGGTTAGAGTGTTCAAATGAGTCATGCCCATTTGATGAATGTGAGAATCATCATTATAAATGCAGAATTCGTGGAAATGGTGGTAACAATTAAGTGTAACAGATCCACAGACCTTAACAGTTCCCAAGATCTTAGCACAACTGACTCCATGATAGAAGTGCCATTCAGACTGTAAAACTCAGCACATAGACAGCACCACCTGCCAAAACCAAAACTAAGACCTAATCCATCAAAGTCCATAGTTCTAGGAAAGTCTCAAAATGTACTAACCTTGCTTTTTGGCTTCTATAGTTCTGCTTCTGGCTAACTGTTGTTGTTAATTGAAGTATGTCAACCCTGGACATGGTTTTTGTGTTTAAAATGTAGCTTAGGGCTACACTGGGATCCCAAACACCCAGTATAGTTGCCAGTCAGTTAATAAAGATTTTATATTGATTTAAACCCTTATCAGAACAGTCCTCTCTGGTAACTAACCCCCAGCATTAGGTCTGTGTAAACTCCTTCGGACTTCTTTTGTACCTTCTTCATTAATACTTCCTTGGTACCTCCTGCCCCAGCTCATTCTTTGCTCTCTGAATTCCTTTGAACAATCATCCACCATATCTCTTATAAGCACATAATGTTACCATCTTTACTTAATGCATTTCATGATTGTGTGTGTGTGTGTTTGTGTGTGTGCATAAATTGTGGTTTAAGAAATTTAACCTACTAGGGGTCAAAAGCCACTCAAAGAGCAAGAGAACAAAGCCTTAAAGAAATGAACTGAATGGTTGAGTATTTGTGAAGCAGCTGCTGTCTGCTGAGGGGCTTGTACATGTAAGGCACTGTGGTGCCCAATTTACTTCTGTTTCTTCATTTGATCTCATTTAATCCAATCAAGTCCCTACAGTGGTTCTTAAAGCAGCCAATAGCCTTCCCCATCAAAGTCAAACTCTGGGACTGAGACAGGATTGAATTTTAACTGTGTCTCTGCCACTTACTGACTGAATGATCCACAGCAAGCTTCTTGATGTCTTACAGCTTGTTTGTTTCATAACAACAACACCTCACTTGAAGCACCTAAAATAATACACATAATTAAGCACCCAGAAAATGGGAATCATGTTGCTTATTTTCAGACACATGATGAAATTGAGCCTCAGAGAGGTGAATTAATTTGTTCAAGATTCCAAGTAAGTGGCAAAGCCGATAATGAGACAAAGAACATACGTTCTGGACATAGGCTTATAATTAGCCACATTCTCTACTGTTTTTCTCACTTCAGTAGTACGCTGTCACCCCTAACAACTTAAGTAAGACATACCCGTGTAAATGAGTCCAGGGCAGAGGAATTAATGCCAGGCAGGGCTCTCTCTGCCCACTTAGTGATTGGCTTGCCAATCCAGTTCTGATCCCCCTTGGAAGCTGAAGTCGCACTGAGATTAGAAAATCCACACCCCCATGGACTCTGCCCTAGTCTCTGCACCTGTACGTGCCACCTTGGCCATCTATAAATGGGTCCAAATGAGACACTGAGTTTCCTCACTAGACCTCATTAAATACAGTGTAGGGGACCTTTAAATCCTAGAGTAAGGATGGAGATTAACTGAAATGAAGTTGTTTCCATTAGACATGCAGAAAGAGACCTTTCTATGTGAAGGAACCAAAGACGTGACCGTTCCAAGATACAGTTGACAAGAATTTTATTGTAGGTATGAGGCAGAGTACAGCCAGAGGCATCTGGAAGAGTCCAGCCTGAACCTGAGAAGAGAGAGGGGGAGAGCCAATGGGGAGGAGAAGAAAGAGGAGAGAGCAAGAAAGAAGTCAAGGACCAAGAGAACGAGTGGCAGAAATGACAGGATTATATAAGAAACAAGCCAAGGGAAGGGAATGAAGGCCCTGGGCTGGAGAGGTTTAGCATAACAGACAGGGTGAGAAGTCCTGGGAGGAGCCCCAGGTACTGCGTGAGCCTAGAGACCCAGCAGACGCTTTGGCATGCTAATAGGTATACTTAGATATTCTTTTATTCTAGCCTTACATTGGAAGGCCAAAATGTTGTTGGCTGGCTTTGCTCTTTTGCTGTTTTGGGGAGCCAGCCACTCAGCTTCCAGATAAATCATACATGGAGGCTTATTATTACTTATAAATGTCCAGTCTTAGCTTGGCTTGTTTCTAGCCAGCTTTGCTTAACTTTAAATTATCCTGTCTATCTTTTGCCTCTGGGCTTTTACCTTTCTCTAACTTCTTATTATCTTATTTTTCATTCTTATTCTGTGGCTGGCTGTGTAGCTGGGTGGCTGGCCCCTACCATCTTCCTCTTCTGGTTCTCTTGTTTCTTGATCTCTTTTCTCTCTTTTTCTCCTTCTATTTATTCTCTCTGCCTGTCAGCCCTTCCTGTACCTTCTCCTGCCTTTTAGCTGTTTAGCTCTTTATTAGACCAATCTGGTGTTTTAAACAGGCAAAGTAACAACAGCTTCACAGGGTTAAATAAATGCAACTAAAAGAATGCAATACATCTTTGCCTTATTAAGCAAATGTTCCACAGCATAAACAAATGTAACACATCTTAAGATAATATTCTACAACAAATAGGCACCGCAGTTAGCCACTTATTCCCCATTTTCTTTGGGTCTTGATACTAAGGTTTCTCTTGCTAGACAAAAAGAGTTTTCCAGAAATAAAACTGTCGTAGATCTCCCATAGGGGACCCTGTTTCTAGTTAGGGCATGGCATTCCCTCACACTCAGATTTCATTAGTAAATTTACCACAAGATGCCCTAACCCCCCTTAGCTCTGTGAAAGCCCACTGGTCACCCATAAGATTCTTTCCAGCCCTTTCCTTTTCCTTCTTAAGCTGATATTTTAACCACGTCTTTAACTGTTCAGATTTTTATTTAAACCTCTCGTGTATGTGATATTTTTTTCTCCTGTTTATCCATGAACTAACTTGCAGACTCTTGATCACAAAGCTTACATTAGTCATTGGGCAGTTGTTCTAAACAGGGTTTACCTCTATCTTCACACATGTGTTTCTAAAAGCTGAGCAACCTGGGGGAGTGCTGCCACTCAACTGTTCAGTTACTGGATCAATCAACACCTCCCTGATGCCCTTGTTCAGCACTCTCCAATTAAGCCTTCAGGGAGTCCAGGGACTAAAAACACTTGCTTTGAGTGATGAGTTTATAGAGTGCCTCATTACCCCTCCAGAAGTTACTTTGGCCATCAGTCATGTTTTGACATGTACACACATGGCTGTTGTGTGTCACCTGCTATGTGCTGCATCTTCCACTGCTGGTCCATTATTCTCTTCTTATGAATAGGTAATGATATCAAGAGACCAAAATGGTTGATATGGAAATAGACCATTGCTTATAGAACTGTTTTCCTATTTAAGAACTTGTGAAAAATTTTTCTGAACACTTCTCTGAAAAGCTGAAGTTTGATGTATATTACATATCATCATGATGGCTTATATTTCTGTGTTTTTGGTGACCACCTAGATTAAGAAAGATATGGGCATCATTTACCTGTGCTACTGAAATCTGCTCATAACTAACACCTTATTTCCACATAGCAACTAGTGGTATTTAAAAAATTAAAGAGAAAGGAACTGGATAGAAAGCTCAGTAGTTAATAGTAAGTGCTTACTTCTCTTCTGGAAGATCTGAATTCTATTCCCTGCACCTAGGTCTGTAGCTCACAACCAACCATAACTCCAGATCTAAGGGATCCAATGCCATCCTCTGGCATCTGAGGGAACCTGCACAATATGACATACTCTCACACAGACACAAAGAAATAAACATTTTTTAAATTTAAGATCAAGGAATCATGTCTTTGCTTGGTATCGAAACTCTCCAATGTTACCTCTATGAGATTCAGCTGTAAGGAATTTTCTCATTTAGTGATCAATGAGGGATAGCCTAGCCCATTGTTGGTCCTAGGATGGTGGTCCTGGGTTCTATAAGAAAGATGGCTGAGCAAGCCAAGGGAAACAAGCCAGGAAGCAGCACCCCTCCATGGCCTTTTGATCAGCTCCTGTCTCCAGGTTCCTGCCCTGTTTGAGTTGCTGTCCTTACTTCCTTCAGTAGTGAACAGCAATGCAGAAGTGTAAGCCAAATAAACCCTTTCTCCCCAGCTTGCTTTTTGGACCATTGTGTTTTGTCACAGCAATAGAAACCCTCCATCCATTCCTCAGAGAGGGTAAGGACTCCCAGGGTGAGTCAGTGCAGTCTGGCATATCCAGTTGAAGTAGGACTAAGCCCCTTGCCCTAGCATCAAGGCTGATAAAGTTGTTCCCCTGAAGGGAATGAGCTCCAAGAAGCCAGTTCATGCACCAGGAATAAATTCTAGTTCCACTGCCAGAGGCCTCACAAACTGCAAACACCATTCAACTGTCATCCACGTTCAGAGGCCTTAGTTCAGTCCTGTGTAGGTTCCTAAAATGTCATTTCAGAGTCAGTGAGCTTCCAATAGCTCGGGTCAGCCATTTCTGTGGGTCTCCTCATCGTGATCTTGACCCCGTTTGCTCATATAATCATTCCTCCCTACCTTCAGCTGGACCAGGAGCTCAACCCAGTGCTTAGTTATGGAGCTCTACATCTGCTTCCAATAGTTGTGGGATGAAGATTCTATATAGTTATCAGTTTGATTATAGGGGAGGGCCAGTTTAGGTACCCTATCTACTATTGCTTAGAGTCTTGGCTGGGCTCATCTTTGAAAGTTCTTGGGCATTTCCCTAGCACTAGTTTTCTCTCTAGCCCCACAATGGCTCTCTCTATCAAGATACTTATTTTGTTGTTCTTCCTCTCTCTCTCTTCCCCAACTCAGCCATCCCATTTCCTCATGATCACTTCCCACCCCCCCTTGTCCCCTACTCCCTATGGTTCCAATTTACTCAGGAGATCTTACCTATTTCCCCTTCCCAGGGGGATTTATGGATGTCTCTCAAGTTCCTCCTTGTTACCTAGCCTGGTTATCCATTGCTTTCTGTCTAAAATCCACTTATGAGTAAGCACATACTATGTTTATCTTTCTGGGTATGTGTTACCTCATTCAGGATGATATTTTCTAGTTCTATCAATTTGCCTGCAAATTTCAGGATGTCATTTTACTTTTACTCCTGAGTAGTACTCTATTGTGTAAATTTCCTTCAGTTTTTTCACTCATTCATCAGTTAAGGGGCATCTAGGTTGTTTCCAGGTTCTAGCTATTACAAATAATGCTCCTATGAACATAGTTGAGCTAATGTCCTTGTGGAAAGAATTTGCAATCTTTGTGTATATGTTTAAGATTGGTATTTCTGGATCCTTGGGTAGATAGATTACTAGTTTTTGAGAAACCGTTATACTGGCTTCTAAAATGGCTATACAAATTTACATTTATACTGGCAATGGAAAAGTGTTCTTCTTATTTTACATCCTCTCTAGCATAGGCTGCAATCAGTGTTTTTAATCTTAGACATTCTGACAGGTTTAAATGGTATCTCAGAGTTGTTTTGATTTGATTTGCAATTCCCTGATAGCTAAGAGTGTTGAGCAATTCTTTAGGTGTCCTTTGGCCATTTAAGACTCTTCTATTAAAATTCATTATTTAACTCTGTAACCCACTTTTAGTTGGATTTTTTTTTTACTTCTAGTTCTTTATATATTTTAGAGATCAATCCTCTTTGAGATATAGGGTTGGTGAAGCTCTTTGCCCATTCTGTAGGCTGTCATGTTGTCATATTGACCATGTCCTTAAACTTACAGATGCTTTTCAGTTTTAGGAGGTCCCATTTATTAATTATTGCTCTCAGTGTCTGTGCTACTGGTGTATTTAGACAGGTCTCCTGTGCCAAAACATTCAAGGGTATTTTCCACTTTCTTTTCTGTCAGGTTCAGTGAAACTGGGTTTATGTTGACATCTTTGATCCATTTGGACTTCAGTTTGTACAGAGTGATAGATATGGATCTATTTGCATTCTTCTACATACCACCATCCAGTTATGCCAGCACTATCTGTTTAAGATACTATCTTTTTTCCATTATATATTTTTGGCATCTTTGTCAAAAAATAAGTATTTATAGGTGTATGGATTAATGTCAAGGCCTTCAATTCAATTTTAATAACCCACAAGTTTGTTTTTATGCCAGTATCAATCTGGTTTTTTTCTAATTTATTTTTATTATTAATAAAGTCTCATTTTTTATCCATGTATCCCCTTGTTCAAATGCCCTTCCCCTCCCGCCTCTACAAGTCACTCTTTTTCCCATCTTCTTATCTCCTCACCAGCAAGGACAGTAGGTCCCAAGGTCCCAAGGTGGCTTAGTTCAGCATCCACTCCAGGCAAATCTACTTTCCTCATCCCCACATCAAGACTGGCTCAAGTATCCCTCTGGAGGGAATGGGCTCCAAAGTGCCAGTTCAAGGTGCTTCAGATTCCAAGCTGTTCAGTGTTTGCGGTTTGCAGCTTGGACATGCTTTACTTTTTGTTTAATGTCCACTAATGAGTGAGTACATCCCCTGCTTATCTTTCTGGGATTGTGAAACCTCACTCAGGAGGCTAGTCTCCATATCCATCCATTTGCCTGCAAATTATAGAATATCATTTTTTCTTACTGCTGAGTAGTACTCCATTGTGTAGATGTACCACAGCTTGTTAATCCATTCCTCAGTTGAGGGGCATCTAGGTTGTTTTTAGGTTCTTTTTTTTCTCTTTCTTTTTTTTATGAATAAAGTTATATTTTCTATCCGTGTATATCCTTATTCAAGGTCCTTTCCCCTTCCCACCCCCTCCAGTCACTCTCTCTTCTCCACATCTCCCCATATCCTCCCCAGCATGGGCAGGAGGTCCCAAGGTCCCAATATTGCTCAGTTTAGCGTCCACTCCTGGCAGATCCAGTTTCCTCACCCTAACATCAAGACTGAGTCAGGTGTTGCTCTACAGGGAGTGGGGTCAAAGGTGCCACTCCAAGGTGTTTCAGATCCAAAGCTGTTCAGGGGTTGTGGTTTGCAGCTTGGACATGCCTTGCTTTTTGCTTTTTTGTTTAGAGTCCACTAATGAGTGAGTACATCCCCTGCTTATCTTTCTGGGTTTGTGATGTTCCGCTCAGGAGGATATTCTCCAAATCTATCCATTTGCCTGAAAATTTTAGGATATCATTTTTTCTTACTGCTGAGTAGTACTCCATTGTGTAGATGTACCACAGTTTGTTAATCCATTCTTCAGTTGAGGGACATCTAGGTTGTTTCCAGGTTCTTGCTATTACGAATAATGCTGCTATGAACATAGCTGAGCTAATGCCCTTGGAGTGCGAATGTGCATCTTTAGGGTATACACCCAGAAGTGGTATTGCTGGATCCTTGGGGAGATTGATTCCCAGTTTTCTGAGAAACTGCCATACTGCATTCCAGAGTGGCTGAACTAGCTTACATTCCTACCAACAATGGAGGATTGTTCCCCTTGCTCTGTAACCTCTCCAGCATAGGCTGTCATCTGTGTCTTTTATTTTGGCCAATCTGAGCTTAACCAGTAGGAGGGCTACAAATGGGTCTGAATCTCAAGGCTAGACCAGAAAGTCTGGTCCAGAAACCAACTACAACAATTTTAATTACTTTTATTTCCATTTTCAAGTCTCAAAGTGGTTTCTCACCAATTTCATTGCTTCTTCCCATTTTGTATCTTTCCCTCTATTTCTTTAAGGCTTTTTTTTTATTTCCTCTTTAAAGGCTTCTATTATCTTCATAAAATTATTTTAAGATCATTTTTTTCTGCTTATTCTACATTGGAATGTTCAAGTCTCGTTGCTGTAGGAACACTAGATTCTGGTGGTGCCATATTGTTTTTTATGTTGTTATATGTATTCTTGCACTGGCATCTACCCCTTAATTTCTTGGATTGATGTAGGATTTTTCTGTGTCTCAGGGAATTGCTCTTGGTCTAATCTGAAATTTTGGTTCACTTGGAGTTGGCTTACTCTGTGTTACAGAAAGCTGTTCTTGATCCAATAGAAAATGACTTCTGTATCTCTTGGAACTGCTTTTTGGGGCTGACTGATTCTGTGTCTCAGGGATCAACTCTTATCCAATAGGTGTGCTTGATTCAAAAGATGCTCTTGATCCTATATGAGCTGGCAAAAATCTATGTCTCAGAGAATCTCTCTTGAACCAACAGAGGCTCTTAATCCAATAGAGGTTGGTAAATCTGTGTCCCAGGGAGCAGCTGAGGTAGCAGTGTGATAGGAGGGTTTAAGAAATAAGGTAGATCTTGTAAATAGCAGTGTCCAACTTACTGGGGTATTGATGAAAAATACCAACCCACAGGAGTCTACCCTTCTGGTCTAGGATTGGGGCAGCAATGAGTGAAATTGGAGTACACAGATTGTGTCGCAGTTTAGGTCCTAGATACTGGCTCTCTGACTGGACTCAGTGAAGTGTCACTCACCTCTTGATCCAATAGTAGCTGATGAAAATCTGTGTCTCAAGGAGCCAGTGAGGTCACAGGGTGATGAGAGAGTTTGGGGGATAGGATGTGTTTTATAGATGACAGTTTCCAACAGACTGAGATGTTAATGGAGAATACAGATGGTGTGAGTGAGTCTTCCCTGCTGGCCTAGGATTGGGGCAGCAATGGATGGGAGTGGAGTTCTACAGATTAATACACTGCGGCCTAGGTACTACAACTGGAGGTTGTGTTTTTCTAGGGAACCTTCATGGATATGTGCTGAATATATGGATATATGATGGATATATTGCCAATTCACATTTTATCAGAGCAGAATTCAAGGATGGTGTCACAGAACACTGTGCTAGGGAGACACTGAAATTTAATTTACATAGGTCTTTGTAGGTCTTAGTTTTCTAAGGTCTATCACTGAAATCAAAATTATCTGATTGATCAAAAAAGCTGCCAAAACACAGATCAGGAATCAAAACAATCTTTTGCTTTGTGAGATACAATCAGTAAAATACATAGATTCTCATGAAATAGTGTGGTAGAGGGGCCCTATGGGATTCTTCAAATAATTGAAAAGCTTCAGTAATCACTAGGCTAGCAGATACCTCATGCTAATGATTTAGATTGAAGAAGAGACTCCACAAATTCTAATAAGCTATGAAGTCTCAGCCTTAAAGAGTATGATAATGAGAAGAGTTGGATGTGTCAACACACAGCAATATACAACACTCCCTTATTTGTGTGTGTATTCCTACATGTGCTGGCATATGGTGAAGGTGCCCAATGTGCCCTGTTGGACAAAAGAGCAACTGGGGTGGAAATGAAAGGTGTGTAAGTGGTGAATACCTTAGGCTTAAAAGGTTAATTTCTTGCCTTAATAAAACAAGTATCAGTATTTATTGATAGGACTAAGGCTACAGCACAGGAAACAAGTAAATTTGTGCTATTAGGATTAATTCTCCACTGGGGGCCTTGTAGCAAAAATACAGATTAAGAAAGGCGGGCTTAACAATGTACAATGAACGGGAGTTTCCAGAAATGAGACACTAACAGAGGAAGCTCCAACTAATTCTTGTACAGCATATTCAACAAACTGCAAACTTTTAGAGCTGCATCCTGACAGAGAAACAAACCCCCAGTGAATGAGGGGGGAGCAGGGCATGAAGAACTAATAGTAAACAGAAAGAAGGTATGAAGATCCCACTGGTTACTGCCAAGAACACAGCCAGCAGCTCCAATGCTACCAAGCTCTAAGGCTGCTTTTAAAATACTATGTGATAAGACGTGAAAGAAGGGGGGCTGTTGGCAGGCCATGGAGAACAAGGGGAGAGAGAGCAGATATTAGCAAGTACAGTGATTCAAACGGATGAAAGTGCTCCAATGAAGTCCAGGACTTTGCATGTTTATTTTCAAAATGAATTTTAAAATGTTGTGTAGTGGGTGCTTCTATAGGAAAACACCTATGGAAATAGAATAGATAGAAGGACAATTACTTCTAGGGAATATTCTATGCTTTCCTGTTCATATATTTTATATGCATAGGTAGGTAAGTTATTCCTGCCTAAGGGAACCAGCCTCCAGCAGTGCAAGGTTGAAAGGGAAGCCATAGAACCAGCGAGTACTGTGACATTTTTATCTGAGGGGGTTAAAGAAAAAGACACTCACACACTCTCTTGATGGTTTCCTTTATTCTCGATTCTTTTGTGTTCTTTTCTGAGTTCCCTCTACTGTATTCTTTTTCTACATCTTATATACCCCAACAAAGCTTTTCAATCAATATAGGAATTACAGGGTAGTTACATTTTGTTTTTCAAGTGCATGATTATAATGAATACAAGACAACAGAAAAAAGAAAAGCAGCATGGTTTCCATATCCCTTACATGATTAAACATTTTATATATTATAGGTGAAAACAAATTATCCCAAGAACCTACATACATTCATACCCAAGCAACTTGTTATAGATTTACCATGTAAGCAAGCAAGCTAGTCTTCTCAGCCAAGTCCTTTCCTGGCAGGCTGAAGTTTTGCAGTTACAAAGAAATGGTCAATTACTTTATTACTCATCTTGAAAAGTAATATTATAAGGAATCTTAAAGAAATTATAAACCTAAAGTTTTATATACATAAAAGAATCAGTTTTATATATTTATGGTTGTGAGTCAAACCTTTAATGACTGAGCTATCCCTCCAGCCCAAGAATCAGATTTTTTTATATCAGGAGATTGAGGGCAAAAATGAGTACAAGGAATTAATCATCACTTTTGGTCATCAACCAATCCTAGCTAGAAAAGTGCATCAGCTAGTAATAATTGGGTTTCTTTGTTCTTGTTCCCTGACCTTAAGGAGTTACACTATGTGCCTTTCTAAAACTGTAGATTATCTTCTTGAGGTTTTCACCTCAAAAATATTTGACAAAACCATCTTAGTCTAACTTTTGTTATTTTCAAAACTTTATTTTAGCTGTGATACACATTAGTGTTAGAAACAGACCCTAGGTTCTCTGCAAAGCTAGGCATTACTCTTAACTACTGAGCCATCTCTCCAGTTCTACTGTCCTTCATTTTGTCTGGGAGAAATAAATAGTGAAGGGTACCAGTAAAGAGAAAGCTTTGAAGTTGAACTTAATGTACATGTGCTTTCTCTAGGAAATAGGTCACTAAGAGATATTTTAACCATCTTCTTCATTGCTAATAAAATGACTTCTGAATTGATGGTCCTCGGGGGTGAAATGCTCCTATCAACATAAGTTGATGTCTTTATCCAAGCATGAAGTAAGACCGGGAGGGGAATATGTCCCTGTATAGCCTGCAAGTTGAGATGTACGGGTATATGTATGTATGATCCCTCAAATTGGAAAGAAAGCTGCCAAAGACCATTTTCAACTGAATTATTTGAGGTCAGTTGCAAGAACATTCAATTTTCTCAACTATAAAATAGAGAATTACTTAACAGGGCTGTTGGATTCTTAAAAAATTATTTTTGAAAGCATTTGGTAAATCATGAAATAAGATTGGACAAGATAGCTTTAAAAAGCCCAAAGGATCTGTGTCAGATCAACTCAGAGCGAATTTTGATGAAGATACACTGGAATTGAAAGTCCTATGACCCCCTCCATGAGTATTATGGTTTCAGTTGAGGTCTTGGTCCACAGCTGGTGGCATAATTAGGGGAAGTTTTAGCAACTTTGGGAGATAAGGCTGAACTGGAGAAAGTGGGTTAGCATGTCCTATTTGCCTTCTGTACTGTGAGAGAACATCTTGACTAAAGCAGCTTAGACTACCATCATGAAAAGAACTCAGGGCAGGAACTCAGTGCAGGAACCTATAGGTAGGAACTGAAGTAGAGGCCATGGAGAAGTGCTGCCTACTGACTTGTTCTTCATGAATTGCTCAACTTTCTTTCTTACACAGGTCAGAACCACCTCCTCAGGGTGGCACAACCCCTTCCCAGATGACCTTAGCTTCTGTCCAATTGAAAAAAAAAAAAAAAAAAAAAAATCATCTAACCAGCACACTCAGGGTGCAGAGCCTTAAGGGGTGTATCTTCTTTGATATCTTCTGATGTTCTTTTTGTCTCTGTCTTTCTCTGCATGTCTCTCTGTTTCCTTCCATCTCTCTCTGTCTTTCCCTTTTTTACATCATGAGGTATAAGACTCCTCTGCTACTGTAACATTTGGCACAAACAATTATGGACCCAAACTTCTGAATTTAGTAAGATAGAATAGATTCTCCTCCACTTAGGTTGCTTGCTCAGAGATTTTTGTCACAGTCAAAGAAAGCTAATATAGAGTTGTTATTGTTGTGCTTTAAAAAAAAAAAAAAAAAAAAAAAAACCTCCTTTGGCTCTTTGCTCTTTGGCGGGGCCTGCCTCCCAGAACTCAAATAAGTACACACAGAGATTTATTATTTCTTATAAATGCCTAGACTTAGCTTGGCTTGCTTCTTGCCAGCTTTTTGTAACTTTAAATTATCCTGTCTACCTTTTGCCTCTGGGATTTTAACATTCTCTTCTGTAGGTTGTACTTTCACTCTTACTTTCTGGCTCACTGTGTGGCTGTGTGGCTGGCCCCTGGAATCCTCATCTCCTTGTTTTTTGCTCTTTCTTATTTTCCTCCCAGATTTCTCCTTCTATTTATTCCTTCTGCCAGTTTAGCTCCACCTATCCATTCTCCTGCCTCACCATTGGTAGTTTAGCTCTTTATTAGACCAGTTAGGTGTTTTAGACAGGCTGAGTAACACAGCTTCACAGAATTAAACAAATACAGCATAAGGGATCTCCTGAAACTAGGAAGCTTCTGTAAAGCCAAGGACACTGTCAATAGGACAAAACGACAGCCTACAGAATGGGAAAAGATTTTCACCAACCCTACAAGTGATAGAGGACTGATCTCTAAGATATATAAAGAACTCAAGAATCTAGAGCCCAAAACCTTGAATAACCCAATCAAAAAAATGGGGTACAGATTTAAAAAGGGAATTCTCAGCAGAAGAATTATGAATGCCTGAAAGGCACCTGAAAAAGTGCTCATCATCTTTAGCCATCAGAGAAATGAAAATCAAAACAACTTTGAGATACCACCTAACACCTGTTAGATTGGCTAAGATAAAAGGCACAGATGACAGCCTATGTTGGAGAGGATGCAGAGCAAGGGGAAAACGCCTCCATTGTTGGTGGGAGTGTAAGCTTGTTCAGCCACTTTGGAACGCAGTATGGTGGTTTCTCAGAAAATTGAGAATCAATCTCCCCAAGGACCCAGCAATACCACTTCTGAGTGTATACTCTAAAGAAGCACAGTCACACTCCAAAGGCATTAGCTCAACTATGTTCATAGCAGCATTATTTGTAATAGCAAGAACCTGGAAACAACCTAGATGTCCCTCAACTGAAGAATGAATTAACAAACTGTGGTACATCTACACAATGGAGTACTACTCAGCAGTAAGAAAAAATGATATCCTAAAATTTTCAGGCAAATGGATGGATTTGGAGAATATCCTCCTGAGCGAGGTATCACAAACTCAGAAAGAAAAGCAGAGGATGTACTCACTCATTAGTGGACTCTAAACAAACAAACAAGAAAAAAGCCAAGCATGCCCAAACGGCAAACCACAACCACTGAACAGCTTGGGATCAGAAACACCCTGGACTGACTCCTTGGATCCCACTTCCCCTAGAGGAACACCTGACTCACTCTTGAGGGAGTGGGGAGAAAACTGGATCTGCCAGGAGTGGAGACTGAACTAAGCAATATTGGGTCACTGGGACCATAGGACTGCCTGCTGCCTGCCCAGGGAGGGGATGGGGAGTTGTGGAGAAGAAAGAATGACCTGATGTGATGGGAGGGGGAACAGATCTTGAATAAGGATGTACAAGGATAGAAAGTGTGACTTCTTCGTTCATAATAATAATAAAAAAGAAACAAATACAACATAAAAGGATGCAACATATCTTTGTATCTTTAAACAAGTGTTCTACTGCATAAACAAATATAACACATATTAAAATAATATTTTACAGGAGGATATTCTCCAAATCCATCCATTTGCCTGAAAATTTTAGGATATCATTTTTTCTTACTGCTGAGTAGTACTCCATTGTGTATATATACCACAGTTTGTTAATCCATTCTTCAGTTGAGGGGCATCTAGGCTGTTTCCAGGTTCTTGCTATTATGAATAATGCTACTATGAACATAGCTGAGCTAATGCTTATGGGATGTGAATGTGCATCTTTACGGTATATACCCAATAGTGGTATTGCTGGATCCTTGGGGAGATTGATTCCCAGTTTTCTGAGAAACCGCCATATTGCATTCCAAAGTGCCTAAACAAGTTTACAATCCCACCAACAATGAAGGAATGTTCCCCTTGCTCTGCTTCCTCTCCACCATAGGCCGTCATGTGTGTTTTTGATCTTAGCCACTCTGACAGGTGTCAGGTGGTATCTTAAACTTGTTTTGATTTGCATTTCTCTGATGGCTAAAGATGTTGAGCACTTTTTCAAGTGCCTTTCAGCCATTGGTAATTCTTCTGCTGAGAATTCCCTTTTTGGTTCTGAACCCCATTTTTAATTGGGTTAGTATCACAAACCCAGGAAGATAAGCAAGAGATGTACTCACTCATTAGTGAAGTTCAAACAAAAAGCAAAGCATGTCCAACCTGCAAACCACACCCAAGCTGCAAATCTCAACTACTGAACAGCTTGAGATCTGAAGCACCTTGGACTGGCACCTTGGAGTTCATTCCCTCCAGAGGATCACCTGACCCAGTCTTGATATTAAGATGAGGAAATGAACTTGCCTGGAGTGGATGCTGAACTAATCCACCTTGGGACCTCCTGCCCTTTCTGGGGAGGGGATGAGGAGATAGGGAGAAGAGAGAGTGACCGGGAGGGGTCGGGAGGGGGAAGGGAGTTTGAACAAGGAAATACATGGATAAAAAAATGAGACTTTACTCTATAAAATAAAAAAGAAAAAGAAAAAGAAAAAACATAATATTTTACAACACTGATTTCAAGAAATCACCCATCTGTTTGTTTGGGTAGCTACACTATCTTTGTATATATCTGTTGTATGATAAAAGCCTGTTCTCCGACCTTATTCTCTTCCACTTTTGATAGTATAATTCTCCTTCTCCTCCTCCTCCTCTTCCTCCTCCTCTTCCTCCTCCTCCTCTTCCTCCTCTTTCTTGTATGCATGTCCAGTCCACAATGTTAACAGCTTTGTTTTAGCTTCCCAACAATATCATGTATTGTCTTACTATAGAATAATAACCAATATCACCAATTAATCTGAAGCTCAAGTCATCAAAACTACATGAGCCACATGAACCTCCTTTTTTTTAACCAGTTTAATATCTTGGATATCGTTAATATTTACAGAAAGCTATTACAACCATTCACCTCCAATACTGTTATCAAGACAAACAGAAATATTGAATGACAGAGCACAGGAGCCAAAGAGGAAATAGGCCTAGGGTCACGTTTTAAAATTTGGGAGAAGCATAACCCTCAATCTTTTTTTTTTTTTTTTTTTTTTTTTGCTTTAAGTTATTGAATGCCTATAATCTGATCTTAGTAAGATCAAGTCTTACTAAGTCTACACTTTTACAAGTATTTAAAGCTAGTATACATTTCCTTTTTTTATGTGCCACCCAGATGATAGGAGGGCTGACATCTTCATCAATGATTTAAAAAACCACTTCAAAAGTATTGAAGCTAGTTGGCCATTTTAGATAATTAAAAACCCACTTAGATTATTCTCTTCCACCCAGGATAGAAAGCACTTCAAACTCTCTACCTGAGGCTGAGGTTAAGGGTGTGTAATCTGAGTAAAATTAAACTGAAAACAGCTGACATACACTAATTTGCAGAAGGTGATTTAATTGGCAATCTCTGGTAATAATTTCTGTTTGCAACTAGATTCATTGTGTAAACCTTCATCTGAATTAAAGAGAACTAGTCAAATGGGATAGAAGAGGAAAACATTGCCTGGTCAAGTTTACCAGTACAGATTTTCCCAGAATGTTGGTCACAGCTATTAGTTAGCTATATAAAGCAACCACATAGAATTACAGCAAATCGCCATATTGTCCAAAGAGGTTTAGCCATGAATTGGCATGCCCTCCTTCATCTTGCCTTCCTAAAGAAAGGGAGTCTTTAGAAACAGACTGGCAGTCTATACAGGAAGCACCCCCTTTTAATAAATCTGAATTGCAATCAAAGAAAAACACTGAATATTTCCATTTTCATTTTAGAGGTTTCAATTTTGTGAACACTCGTCTGCTTAGGTTTTATTTTTTTATGTTGGTTTTCACTCAGTCAAGGGAAAAAAAATAAAAATATAAACACATTGGGTTCTGAATGTTCAGGTGAAAGGAGAGAATGCGCACACAAAACCACAAAATTTAGTGAGGAAGCCCGAGCCCTCACTATGTGTCCTGGTGTGGGATAAGGTATTTCTCTTCATTCACTCAGCCCTGACCTAGAAAGTGAGGCAAATGCAAGTTTTCTTTTGTCTTTCACAATCAAGTATCACAGGCCAAGGGTCCAAACAACAGGGGCCTACAATTACACCATAGTCATGTGAGCAGCTATTTTTCTTGAGCCTTGAAGTCTGAGATCAGGACTGACTTTCTTCTTCATGCCTCTTGCTTCCATATAGATTTGTCTCTGACTACACATGGCTTTTTCTCTGTGTGAAACTATATCCCACTTTCCACTTCCTGTAAGGAGACCAGACCTACTAGGTTAGGGCCCAAACAAGTAATTACATTTTATCTTGAAAGGCATTAGCTTCAACTGTAGATTCTGAGGTAGTGTGAGTTTGGACTTCATATTCGTTTTTAAAACAAGAGATTAATATTTAATATTTTAATGATATTTTATTAAAATTTTTACTGACTTTACAATGTAATGAGTTGATGACATTTTTGTAGATTATATCACTATAGTTTGCTTGTATTTATTGCTCCATCACCCTTTGGTATACTTCTACCTCTGTTTCCATTTAGTTTAGGCTTTCATCTTTTAAATTAATTTGGATTTCCACACCATGGACCCTCTGATTGATGGAGTTTACCCTCGTGACATGTTTCCTATTGTCCTAGGTTTCTCCTCAACGATGTTGACCTCGAAACAATCACAGCTCCTTCTGCCACACTAACCTGAATGTTCTCTTGTAAAACTTCCTATGAAAAAGTAATGATTATTTGAAAATTCATCATCTCTGAGGTTCTCAGGCATGATGGACAGGTGAAGGATGTTGGCTGGTCATGCATGCTCTGGAATCAGAGAGTGAAGCAGGAAGTGGATCCAGACTATACAACTTCAAGGTCCATATACCTCACGACCCACTTCCTCCATGAGGCTATACTTTCTAAACGTTTTACAAACTTTCCAACAGGGTACCATTTGAGGACTAAGTGTACAAGATGTGAGCCTTAGGTACAAGGAGGGAGGGAAATTTTATGTTTAAACTACAATACTTCCAGACTCTTGTCTTGAAGAGATACTGAATTTTGTTAAAAGGGTGTGTGTGTGTGTGTGTGTGTGTGTGTGTGTGTGTGTGTGTGTGTGTGTGTGTGTATCTAGTGAGATGTTAAGTCTTACTTCCTTAATTTATTAATTGATTTTGAATGTTGAGCCATAGTTTCATCCCTGTAATGAAACTACTTCATTATAATGTATATCCTTTTAATTTTTGGTCAATTGAGTACACACATTTCATTGGAGGTTTTACCTCTGTATTCATTAGAGAGATTCATCCATAGTTTCTTTTTTATTGTTGTTGTTGTGTCCAAAGTTCTGCTCCAACCTCCAAAAGCTATGGTCATTAAAAATATGACTCCTTCTTTCTCTGTCTATTTGCTAAAGACTCATGCTACAGATTCTCTGAGCTGCTCTCTGTCCCTCTTCTATGGTTCTAACACTCCTCATTACTCCTGTGAAACTCACTCTTGAGTACCCTAGCAGCATGAAGATCTGTCTTTAAACTACTGAAAAGAGATATAATGATAGGTATTTAGAGGAATCAAAGAACACTTAGAAGAAAAATATTAACTGGAGCTATGGTTATGCCTAAAGCTAGATATTTGGGTTTCAGGGTGTTCAAGGCAGCAATGCCTAGCTTAGTATAAGAAAGACATGGGCCAATGTTCCCTCTTTCAGCCGAAAATGTGAGTGCAGGGAACATCCCAGGTTTATGCTGGGCTTCTTTCGTTGTCTTTTTCTTTTCTCCTCTATAATGCACAAGTGGGAACATAGTGTAGCCTCACGATATATTAAAAGAGTAAAAGGCTTTGGACTGTGGTGACATTGAGAAGGGAAGTTAATCTTCAGGGCATATCTGCCTCTATTGTTTAGCATGAGAATGGAAAAGAGGTTTGTTGTAGGTCTATGCAACTGTCTTCATGTTTTTACAATAACCAAGTTAAACCTTGCATTTGAGAAGTAGGTTTTCTGCCTGGTTTCTGGGAAGGGACAGTTGGAAATCAGACTTGAAGACCATTGATGATAGAATTTGGCTTCATGATCCACTTTGGATCCCACCTCCTATTTCTCTGACACTAGAAAGGGACAGTTCACATTTGTTTCACCCCACATACACCTCTCATAAGATTGGAAGCACCATTTGAAAAGATGGAGTTACTAGGGCTCTGTAGAGGCCCCTTTAAGATGAATTTGTTCTCTTCTGCCCAAAAGAATATATTACATGTGGCCCTGAATGAAGTCATGACTTTCTAAGCTGACATATGATGGTCTCCCTCTGGGAGTTAATGTACCAGAGTGTAAAATAAAGTATTGCTTGTTTGATTTATCATTTGTCATTTTGTAATTGCTGCTGCCTCCCCTGAAAACCCGTCAAATGTTCTGGAGCCAATCAATCAATCTGCTAGCTAAGAGAGAACTCATTTGGAAGGCTAATTCCCCCCATGGCATCCTCAGGATAAGGGAGGAATAATTATCCCCTTAATGAAACAATTCACTTACCCTTCCCAGAAAGCCCCTTTCAGAGCAGTTGCTCACCTAACCTGTTGCATGATTTTCTAAGTTATAACTCACAGGCCTAATGTTTAGCTTGACATTCCAGGCTGTCCCCTCATTCACCGAAGCTCTGTCCCTTTGCACTCATCTCCATTGCTGAACATGCTGGCTTTTTCAAACCCTAACTCCAAAGGTGTAGACAGCCCTCTCTCTTGTTCTTCCTGCCCTCCTGTTTGTCTTTTCTTCCTCCCTTTCTTCTTCCTCCTCTTCTTCTCCTCCATCTCTCCCTTTCTGGTAGCTGGTCCTATTTTTCTTTCACATGCTACTAAAATGGTCCTTGAGCTTCCTTCTGAGTCTTTTCCTAAAAACAATTTTAAATTAATGGACCTGGGAACCTAAATGGGAGCCTGGATTTCCCTGGTAACACCACTATTACTTTCTACTCCTCCATTTTCTCCTCTCACTGTCTTTCTACATCTCTGTGTGTCTCTGTCTCTGTCTCTTTCTCTCTCTTTCTCCCTCTCTCTCTCTCTGTATGTGTTTGTGTAGTTGTGGATAGTAAATGAGGAGCTTCCCTTTCACACCTCAGCATATCTCCACAGCCCTACAAATCCTATCTGCAAGTGAAGTGAGTTCATTTCATCTACCTATGCTTTGTACTTCAAGGGCACTGATGATCATCTTACTATTTGACTTCCGACCCAGTGAGTCTTAGCTGAATTTCTCATTTACTAAACAGAGTTGATAGGTCTTAGTGTTATTAATTCTTATTCTACACAGGAAAGATTAAAAAAAATCATGCTATAATTTTAAGTACCTAGCCACTCTGGGAAAGGCTGAGAATAACCTCAGTGGGTCTGTATGACTTCATACATATTTTCCAACAGTCTATCACCTCAGCTACTTAATTCAATCCTATTCTGCATTGGCTGAGTTAACGTCACATTGATTTTGGTTGTTCTTAAAGGTCATTTATTCAGAGCATTTGGATAAGAAAAAAATAATAATTAGAAAGCCCAAGCACTAGTATTCTAGTTTCTAAGATTTTGCTTGGTCTTACCACGTTGGAATCTAGTAGGAACATCCACTTTTAATGCCTGTTTAGCTTTTAAATATGCACTCTGATGTGATGAATACCGAGCCAGCCATGCCAATGTAAAGTAGGTGCAAATGCAAATTGCTGTTGCTATGAGAACACTGGTGATGAAAATAAAAAATGCTAATATAATAAGGTGTCATCTGCTGTGAACAGTTTAATACAACAAAACTCTTCATTTAAAAATTGCACAAAGACAGAACTCATTAGGAATCATCATAGAATACTAGTAAGCAGAGAGTAGGAAATAACATGCATGTCTTAATAACACTACTAAAAAAATACCCGATATGATTAACTGTTCACTATTATATATGACAGCCATTGCCCATTTACATTTAACAGATGGGAAACAGAATTACAAAAAGAAAAATAATAGAAGTTTTAGTAAGAGATATCTGGGAATGGCAAAGTTGTACCAAAGCACAGATTTCTATTGTTTGATTTATCATATGTACTTACTGCTGCCTCCAATGAAAGCTAATAAAATGATCCAAGAGATTCCTGCTCTGTTGTGGAAGGTATAACCACTGAAACAAACATTCTTGACCTTTTTATTTATAAATATCTGGTCCATAGGATCTTTGCTTACAGTTCTTTTACAAAGTTTTTGTTGAGCTCCACTTTGTGCATGGTATTATTATTATTGGTGTGAGTGATACATCAGTGAGCAAGAGAGGATAGATCAGTGACAAATGCCTTCTTTGTTAATAAAAGAATCACCCTCATGGTGTGACTGTTGAGCAGTGTTGTCTGAGGTTCCCCCCTTGCAGAAACCAAAACATGGTGATTTGGACTAACAAAAAGGAGATGGAAGACATGAAGACATAGATGGTGTATTTAGGATGACAATCAACGGGATTCACTAGTGGCTAGTAGCTGGGAATAAGAGTGAGGATTCAGAGGTAACTTCACAGTGTTTGTATTAGGTGTCAGTGATGGAGAAGGAGGACCTAGCCATATGTAACCTTATTTTAACCCAGTGGATCCTGCATTGTTCTATAGCTTCATAAAATTTTATCATTATTTTAAGTGCCTGGGTCTATCATAATATTCACCATATTTTTTAGGTGAACATGGATGGCTAGTGTCAAAATAAAAGGCCAGGTAAGCAGCATGCTTCCAGTGTTATTGCAGCTCCCAGTTAAGTGGATGCATAAACATGTAACCTGTGAAGACCCTCTTCTCGCATTTATATGTTTTGATGGCATTAGAAAGATAAATGAAAAGAGCTCATTCACTTGTTCAGACTTGCACAGTGAATTACCAATCATGGATCCATTCCAGGCCTCTGTTTTAGGTTTCTTACTGTTGCTATGAGAAAATAATCTGCAAATATCAACTTAGAAAAGCAAAAAATCTGTTTAGCTTATACTTATAAGGTCACAGTCCATCACTGAGGAATGCCACGAGGGGGCAGGTTTCTGGGGACATGAGAAAGAAATTGCCCTTGACTTTTTGCTCCCTCTGTTGGGAGATGCCACTTTGCACATTGTTTTTCCAAGTTGCTTCACATCCAGGTGATGCCTCCCTCACAAAATTTGTTAGTTTAAAAAGTGAGAGTTTGGGATCTTTTAACTATTATAGATATTAAGGAATAATGACCTATCTGAGAGTTGTTTCTACTAAATAAACATACACACACATACACACACACACACACACACACACACACACACACACACACACACCACTCTACCACGTGGGTAGCCAACATTAGTTGGTGATTTATTAGCCCTATACTGAGCTGAAATTATACAAAGCTAATCTGAGCACTGGATTCAAACATGGACTAATCATTTAAAGAGAAGCTATTGCTGTGCAGGAAAGGCAATTAGGCTTTCAATGGGCCTGGTACTAACTAGATTAAAATATGTACTGGATGATTATACTTCAAGACTTTTTGTTCTGAAATTGGGGCAGGGGGAAGACGAGTTCATGTGAGGAGTGTTGAAACAGTGGCCCCTCCTGCCTTTACAGCCAGTCTTTTAGACTGCACAGCATGCTGAAAATTGATCATTTTTCTCCCTGTGAGAATAATGGTTTCTAAGAGAGGCCAGAAGGTATAGCTCATTCCAGGATGAAACTGACCGAGACTGATGAAGAGAGATGAAAAGTAAATGCAATTTCATTTTTAGTTTCTGAAAGCTATTTACAAATGAGAGCAATTGGCATCTTAGAAAGAACTACAGTGCACAGTGTCCCTCAAATAGAGGATTAAGAAGAAATGAATAGAATCACTTGGCACCACAATAGCCACAGACTTTCTCCAGCTAAGGACCACTCACTTTCTACCTTCTGCTACAGAGTACTGTACTTTCTGAATTTTACAATGCATATACTTCTAAAACTCTGAAATTGAGATGGATCTTATACACTCTACATGTCCAATTGAAATCTTAACATCCATATGATTATGTCTCTTTCCTATTCTCTATCTATCTATCTATCTCCCCTATAAGGAGCAGTTTATAAATACAGAATTTCTCCAGCAGAGATGACAAAGTCTTAGTATCATGAGAAATGAACACTGACTAAAGCCAGTAGAAAATGGTCTTCAAGTACTTATCCAGTCCCAACATGTGCCCTGCCAGAACCCAAAGAATCTAAATATGAGGAAATGTAAGAAGCTGTATAGTAGGATACAAAGATTCCCCAAAGGGGAGTATTACAAAATCCAATTCTTTTAATCAATACAACAAAACAGGATATTGGTTTAAAAAATATCTTCAAAAGGATTCATTCATCTGGAATTTTATGATTATGTTAGTTTTATTTAGATGTCATCTGTTTGCCCCCTGGTATCATTATTAGTTTTAGGATCTCCTACCAGAGAAGAAAAAGGAAAAAAAAAGAAATGGAAGAAAATAAAATGAAGAAAGGAATGAGTTTTTCATTCATTTGCAAAGAGCTTACTAATTAGTTTCCAATGAATACTTTGTTCCTCTTTCATGACGACATAGCATGAGAATATTTACTCAATCTAATTTCTCTTAAGCTTAAGGAGAATATTCAACTCATTCTTATAACAGATTCATCAAAATGAAACACTTACTCTACTATGCCTTATGAGACTGTCTCCACTGGAGGAGAGTAAGACTGTGGAAGCCATGGTCATTGCTCTCTGGGGTTGCTGGAGGGAAGAGTTGACATGAGCTGGAACAAGAGTTAAATACCAAGTTCAGTACAATGACACACTTGAAGGCACTTTGAGGAAATGAACTGCAAATCCAATGCTAACTGTTTCCAAAGGAGATAGTTTATATGAAGAGTCTTGGACAAGCTACTCAAAAGGATGGTTGTAGTCAGAAGTTTCTGAACTGTCCAGGCCCACTGTCTGGAGAAAGCTCGCCTACCTGTGGTTCCACAGCTAGTTATAAAATAATGACTCAGAGGCTTAGATTAATTATAATCAAGCATATTATTATCTAACTCTTATACTTTGAGTTAACCCCTATTTCTAGCCATGTTTGGCCATGTGGATTAGTATCTTTTTGCTCAGTGCAGCATTCTCATTTCATTTCTTCTGCTTCTCACTGGCAACTCTTCTCTGCTCTTTTAATTTCTAGAATTCTTCTAGTATGCCTGCCCTGCTTCTATCTCCTGTCTATTGAACAATCAGTGTTTTATTAAACCAATATGAATGAGAAATATTTGCAGTTTACAAAAGCATAGTCCCACATCAGGCAGTAACTTGAAAATCTGTAATTGTATTCATCTGATGCTCTTTCTTATCTCCTTTGAAGGAATTACTTCTTTCCATCACCCAGGGTCCTGTGTACCCTACATATGAGTCCTATTTGGGTTTCCAGTTAAACTAGGAAGAGTCATTTAGACTTCTTCACTTCTAGATACAGTGAACTTGTCCAGGGTCTGGAATGCATATTACTCAACATATGCCAATCAGAATCCTGTCTAGGATAGTGTGATGGCTATTATTGGTTGCCAATTTGACTATGTTTGCTATGAACTACAATTCAGAAGTGAAGGAAAGCCTGAGAGATATTTTTGATTGGTTTGAAGTGGATGAATCCACTTCTACTCCAGACAATTGAAGTTGGGAGATTTGATGTGGATCTTAAGGCTGGAAGATACATGCCTTTAATTCAGATCTTGAAGTGGGAAGACATACCTTTAATCTAAGTCACACCTTCAGCTGGAAAGCCAATATAAGGATATGGAAGGAGAAAGCTTTTGCTTTTTATCTGCTTGTTCTTGCCTTGGCAACATATCCATTTCTTCATTGGCACTGAAGTCTACTTCCTTGGAATTCTAGCATCAACAGAAGACCAACTGTGACACCCAATCTTTGGGACTGAGCAACTTCTGGATTCTTGGACTTCTATTCATAGCTAGCTATTGTTGGAATATCTGAACTTTATCATATATATTTATATAGATAGATATGCATATATATACATATATATATATATATATATATATATAGAGAGAGAGAGAGAGAGAAGGGGTATTCGTTCCATAAGTTCTATGACTCCAGACAATATTGACTAATACAAATTTATTAATTCCTGCTCAATAGGAAGTAGTTTTTCTCTCCTGATTTATCTACACAGGAAAAGCATGTCTAAAGGGTATTGTATAAAAGCTGTATATAAAAGAATAAGCAAGGGACTGGGAGAATGACTCAGTAGTTAAGAACACTTTCTGCTCTTTAGAGAACTTGGGTTTAGTTCCCAGCACCCACATCAAGTGAATGATGAGCATCTCTAACACTAATTCCAGGGAATCTGATGCCCTCTTCTGGTCTCCACAGGCAAGTGGTACACATACACACTTTCAGGTATACATACACATAAAAATAAATGATAAACCAATAGATTATTTTGTGAAAGAACTCTTAGAATGATGGTGATGAGTCAGGAATGGTCTGGTCACATATTCCTTTAATCACAGTATTTGGAGGACAGAGGCATACAGATTTCTTTTTCTTTTTTTCTTTATTACAAATTGATTTCTTGTCTCTATTTATGCCATGCTGGCAATGACATAATGTTACACATGAATTTTGACACAGTTTTTAAGATGATTTCTCAGTATCTGGACCAAATGCACCTTGACTGCAGGTAGTCTTTCTAACATCTGAAATTAAGAGAAATGATCTGAACATTGAACCATATTTATATGAGAAGGTAAAGCTGGAGACATCTGAATCTTCTGTAAAGCAATTAAAACGCTTTTAGCTTTAAACAGTGAGCAAATGATTACTCTAAGGTGAATTACAGATCTGATAAAGCTTTTAAAAATTTATGACTGAAATTTTTAATTTGAATATATATGATATTTTTATTTTTAAAATATAAAGTCCATTACTTGAAGTAATGGGAGATTCAATCGATAAGAAGAGATGTACACAACCTGGGTTCTCTGGCCATTTAATTGTCACTGAAATTTTGTTTCCTTTTCTTATTAGTGGAGCTGACCATATGAATTTACTGTTAGCACATGGTATAATAAATGACAAAGTAAAATTATATTAAATCCATCATTAAATGTTTAAATTCTTCTATTAAATATCAATTGTGTAAATATATTTGTATCAATATTTCCGTAAGGTTCTATTATTCTAGTGAACTACATAAAATGTATCATAGTTAATTTGATTAAAAACATTATTTAATAGTAAAATAGTAAATAACTGGCAGGAATTCTTACAAAATTCAATTCTATTATAAAAACATTATTCACCTCAGTGATTTCTTCAGTAGAACCTTAGTATTTTGAACTGTTTTGGAACCCAATTAGTGACTTTAGTTTTAACATGATGGACTTGATCTGAACTTTCTTCCATATTTGGCATTTTGAAGAATGGTTTCTTACCTGCTGTGGGCTTTTAAAATTACGTGGCAAAGTGTTTAAGCTATAACAAATATGATACTTTCTTCATATATTTTGTGTCTATAGGATGTGTCCTACTTACAATATCTCATATATAGGTGCTCTAATAGAAAATGTCACTTGAGACATAGTGCTATACATATTATTTTATTCAAAGTTTGTAGTAGCATCTTTAACTTTTTTAAATGAATAAAGTCTCATTTTTTTCTATGTATCCCCTTGTTCAAACTGTCTTCCCCCTCCCACCCCTTCAAGTCACTCTCTCCATCTCCTTATCAGGAGGTCCCAAGGTCCCAAGGTGGATTAGTTCAGCATCCACTCCAGGCAAATCTGCTTTCCTCATCCCAACATCAAGACTGAGTCAGAGGTTCGTCTGGAGGGAATGGGCTTCAAAGTGCTGCTCCAAGGTGCTTCAGTTCCCAAGCTGTTCAGTGGTTGTAGTTTGAAGCTTGGGAATGCTTTGCTTTTTGTTTAAAGTCCACTAATGAGTGAGTACATTCCCTGCTTTTCTTTCTGGGTTTGTGGTACCTTGCCCAAGAGGATATTCTGCAAAACCATCCATTTGCCTGCAAATTTTAGAATATCATTTTTTTTTCTTACTGCTGAGTACTACTCCAATGTGTAGATGTACCACAGTTTGTTAATCCATTCCTCAGTTGAGGGGCATCTAGGTTGTTTCCAGGTTCTTGCTATTACAAATAATGCTGCTATGAACATAGTTGAGCTAATGTCTTTGGAATGCAAATGTGCATTTTAGGGTATATGCCCAAAAGTGGTGATTGATTTCCAATTTTCTGAGAAACCACCATACTGCATTCCAGAGTGGCTGAACAAATTTACACTGCCACCAACAATGGGGGAGTGTTCCCCTTATTCCGCAACCTTAATCTTAGCCATTCTGACAGGTGTAAGGTGGTATCTCAAAGTTGTTTTAATTTGCATTTCTCTGATGGCTAGAGATATTGAGCACTTTTTCAGGTGCCTTTCAGCCATTCGTAATTCTTCTGCTGAGAATTCCCTTTTTAGTTCTGAACCCCATTTTTTGATTGGGTTATTCAAGGTTTTGGACTCTAGTTTCTTGAGGTCTCTATTTTAGAGATCACTCCTTTGTCATTTGTAAAATTGGTGAAAACCCCAACTTTTCCCATTCTGTAGGCTGTCGTTTTGTCCTATTGACAGTGTCCTTGGCATTACAGAAGCTTCTTAGCTTCAAGAGGTCACACTTATTGATTGTTGTTCTTTGAGTCTGTGCTACTGGTGTTATATTTAGGGAGTGGTCACCTGTGCCAATGTGTTGGAGGCTATTTCCCACTTTCTTTTCTACCAAGTTCAGTGTGGCTAGGTTTATGTTGAGGTCTTTGATCCACTTGGATTTGAGTTTTGTGCAGGGCGATAAATTGAATCTGTTTGCATTTTTCGGCACATTGCCATCCAGCTAGGCCAAAATCATTTGTTAAATATACTATCCTTTTTCCATTGAATATCTTTGGCCTCTTTGTCAAAGATTAGGTGTTCATAGGTTTTTGGGTTAATGTTGGGATCTTCAATTCAATTCCATTGATCTACAAGTCTGTTTTTGTGCCAGTACCAGGCTGTTTTTATTACTGTAGCTCTGTAGCATAACTTGATGTCGGGGATGGTGATGCCTCCTGAGGTTCTTTTGTTGAGCAAAATTGTTTTGGCAATCCTGGCTTTCCTGCTGTTCCAAATAAAATTGATTATTGTTCTTTCAAGGTCTGTAAAAAATTATGTGGGGATTTTGATGGGAATTACATTGAATCTGTAAATTGCTTTTGGTAGGACTGCCATTTTTACTATGTTGATCCTACCTATCCAGGAACATTGGAGAGCTTTCCATTTTCTGATATCCTCTTCAATTTCTTTCTTCAGTGATTTTAAATTTTTGTCAAATAGTTCTGTTACTCCTTTGGTTATAGTTACTCCAAGGTATTTAATGCTATTTGCAGCTATTATAAAGGGCAATGTTTCTCTTATTTCTTTTTCAGCCCTTTTATCTTTAGTGTATAGAAGGGCTACTGATTTCTTTGAGTTAATCTTGTATCCTGCTACAATGCTGAAGGTGTTTATCAGCTGTAGAAGTTCTCTGGAAGAATTTTGTGAATCACTTATGTATACAATCATATCATCTGCAAATAGAGATAGTTTCACTTCCTCTTTTCTAATCCTTAATCTCCTTTCATTCTCTTATTGCTTGCTTTAGCTAAACCTTTGAGAACCATATTGAATAGATAAGGGGAACGAGGACAGCCTTGTCTAGTTCCTGATTTTAGTGGAATTGCTTTGAGGCTTCTTCATTAAGTTTGATGTTGGCTGTTAAATTCTTGTAAATCACCTTTATTTATATATTTTCCCTGTGTTCCTGATCTCTCCAGGACTTTTATCATAAAGGAGTGTTAGATTTTGTCAAAGGCTTTTTCAGCATCTAAGGATATGATCATGTGGTTTTTTTTCCCTTCATTTGTTTATATTATGGATGACTTTTACCATTTTTTGTAGGTTGAACCATCCCTGCATTTCTTGGATGAAGTCTACTTGATCATGGTGGATGATGTTTTTTATATATTGTATACAGTTTGCCAATTTTTTTTGAGAATTTTAGCATCAATATTTATGAGGGAAATTGGTCTGTAATTCTCCTTCTTTGTTGTGTCTTTGAGTGGCTTGGATATTAGGGTAATTGTGGACTCATAAGAAGAGTTTGGCAATATTTCTTCAGTTTCTACTGTGTGAAACAGTTTGAGGAATAATGGTAGAAATACTTCTTTGAATGTCTGGAAGAATTCTGCACTGACACCATCTGGACCTGGGCTTTTTTCACTTGGGAGGCTTTTAATGACAGCTTCAATTTCCTTTAGGGTTATAGGTCTGTTTAGGTATTTAATCTGATCTTCACTTGATTTTGGAAAATGGTATCTGTCCAAAAAGCTGTCCATTTCTTCTAGGTTTTCCATTTTTGTGGAATATAAATTTTCAAAGTATAATCTTATGATTCTCTGGATTTCCTGGTGGGGGTCTGTTTTTATGTCCCTCTTTTCATTTCTGATTTTGTTGATGTGATTTTTGATTAGCTTGGGTAAGGGTTTATCTATCTTGTTGATTTTCTCAAAGAACCAATTCTTTGATTCATTGATTCTTTTTGTTTCAATTATATTGATTATTTTTTGCTGTTTACTCCTTCTAGGTGAGGTTGCTTCTAATTGTTCTAAGGCTTTCTTTCAGTTGTGCTGTTAGTTCTCTGGTGTGGTATTTCTGTAGGTTTGTCATATATGCATCTAGCGCTATGAATTTTCCTCTTAAGACTGCTTTCATTGTATACCACAAGTTTGGGTACATAGTGGATTCATTTTCATTAAATTCTAGAAAGACTTTGATTTGTTTCTTAATTTCTTCCTTGACCCAGAGGTGATTCAGTTGAGTGATTTTTAGTTTCCATGAGTTGGTAGGCTTTCTGTGATTTTTGATATTGTTGAACTCTAACTTTAGACCCTGGTAGTCCGATATGATACAAGGGATTATTTCTATTCTTTTGTATCTCTTGATATTTGCTTTATGATCAATTATATGGTCAATTTTAGGGAAAGTTCCATGTGGTGCTGAGAAATTTGTATATTCCTTTGTGTTTCGGTGGGAGCTTAGGTAAATATCTATTAAATCTATTTGCATCATAATTTCTGTTTGATCCCTTTTTTCTCTCTTAAGTCTCTGTCTGGTTGCCCTATCCAGTGGTGGAAGTGGGGTATTGAAGTCTCCCACTATTAGGGTATGAGAATTGATGTGGGATTTGTTCCTGAGTTTAAGACCAATCTGGTCTACACAGTGAGTTCTGGGACAGCTGAGACAACATAATCTCTGTCACAAACAATAACAAAAAAAAAAAGTGTAACAGTAGCATCTCTGTCTAAAGAAAGCATTTACAAAAAGCTTTTCCAGCTGTAAGAAGTTGTGGTAATTGCATTGTTAGCTTACAGTGGACTTACTTAGCTTCTATTTCCCAGAAGAATACCTCTTGATCCATGTCACTTCTGAGAAGCCCCTAGAATTTCTTAGAAATGAGGAACTGAAATCACTGTGAGTCAAAGGTTCAAAACAACCATCTAATATCCAATTTTGCTTTTGTCTGTTTGCTCAGTCATCTCTGCTGAGGTTTGAACAAATTATTTATCATACATTTGTATATTCTTGCAAATAATATTATTTTTATACATAAAAGAGGACTTCCTTTGTTCTTCCAGCTGCCAGAACATTCTGTTGGCTCTTACATCCTATTTTCACGACTTTTAGACAAATATATATATATATATTTGGCAGTTACTCCTTATTTTTTTCTAAGCTCCTATTTGATCTGAGTAGGAAAAGAACATACTCCTGAATTTGGGTTCTCTGTCACTTCCAGTAGATATAAGAAGGAATACTGCCAGAGATAGAACTGTGCACTTTTAGATCTTACTGGAGAGGCATTCATTCTGCCTTTAGCCAGAGTGCTTTGAATTCCCAGTTTTCTTACTAAATTTCTTATTTTCTTACTACAATTCTAGAACTATAAATTTTTATGACATTATATTTCAACTTTTTAAACTTATTTTAGAAGTATGATGCTCATACCCCTCACATGATGTAACTTCTAAACACAATTTTGAGTTCACATAGGCAATTTGAATAGGTGAAAGTTCTTAGGTGTAAATACTTCAAATCCTCTTCAGAAAATGTAACAGAATACCCCATGACCTCTTTCTGGTTGCCTGGGTTGTGTGAGAGTAAAAAGAGCTCATGATGTGATTCCAGTTTTGGAGGACTAGAGGAAATAAGCAAGATGCTGTGGCTAAGACCACATAGGGTAAAAGCAGCCATGTTCCTACCTTCTCCCAATGCTTTAGACCCATTGTCCTATTATAACAAAACATCATACAGTGGATAAGTTGATAAGCAGTAGATATTTTCTTTGCATTGTTCAAAAGGCTACTAGATCCAAGTCAAGAAGCACAAAGGTTCTGTGTCTGGTGAGGTCTCAGTAATGCATCCAAGATGGTGCTCTGTTCACTGTCCTTGTGTGGCAGAGGATGGAAAGGTAAACAGCACAGCGGTTGTGCTTTGGCATGGGAGGGGGTGTAAGGAGAGAAAGGAAAGAGCTGTACTTTTACCTCCAGCCCCAAACTCAGGTTTTGTCTTAATAAAACGTGACTATGCTTCATATTAGCTCATCCTAAAATTTTTTTTGTCTGGAAGCCAAGGACCCTTTTTTATCTGAGCGAAGATTTCTGAAAGATGAAGGAAACTGTTCTGACTGTTGCTGATGACAGCATGAGGCTGTGTCTCCGCCCTTGTCACCTCTAACAGTATGAACACAGTGTGTTTACCAAAGAGTTGTTCAGCTCCCTTGATCATGTTTGGTTGTTATAAATGACCAATGTGTGTTGGGTCAGTAATATCCATCCACCTATGTGGGAGTTCAGCAAAGCATATATAAGAATATTTATCCATTCAATTCCAGTCTTAGAGTTCAACTGTTAAGTATTAATCAATCATAATAAATTTGTGAGCATTTAAGTAAAGACAGTTATACTAATAGCCTTAGTTTAAATTGTCTGAACTGAAATATTCAAATATTTTACCTACAAAATGACAACTTCATATCTGAAAAAAATATATCTATAATTAGTGAGATTACAATAATGGTTCAGATGATGATTTTTTATTGCAATGATGCAGTCAAGTGAAGAAATCTCATTTTCCACGAGTTTATATCTGAAAGCATAAACCTGAATGCAAATCGTCTTTGTCCCTACTTCTGTGCCCTAACTAAGAGGAGAGAGTGCAGTGTAGGTCACTGCTTCTCTTACAATTTACATTGCTCTCATAGGAAAACTGTTGAGAGTCTTAGTAAAAATCAATACATAGCTGTGTGTGTAATTTGAGCTTTTTATAAAGTGTGCTAAAATGAATACTTCTTTCAACTTAAAATAAGCCCTCCAGTTCTGTTGACAGATGAAATGGGGTGTAGTGCAGTGGTCCAGTGCTTGCCTCCTATGCACAGGGGACTAGGTTTAATACCCTGCATGAGAGAAAAATTCCACCAGATGCAACCATGAGTGCATATTGCCTGCAGAATAAAAAGCAAAGTCAGATTCATTCTAAATAGAGAAAGAGCTAGGCAGGCTCAGAGAGGATTACAGTAGCCAACTACAGATGAGAATCTGGTCCTCTGATCTGAACTGCCTTGAGGAGAATTCCCCACTTCAGGGTTATCAAGGCTAGATTATGTCCCATTTTATCTGTGCCCCTGCCATCCTGTCCCTACGCCCAGATGAAATTATAACATTGTATTATATGTAGATAAAAACACATTTATCTGTTTATCTATTTATCCTTCACACTGTGATATCAAGAGTCTTTATTTTTGGAGGAGGAGGAAAGGGCTGTTTATTTGGCATACACTTGTATATCACTATTCATCATCAAAGTGACTCAGGGTAAGAACTTACACAGGGCAGGAACTGGGGAGGCAAGACAAGAATATGGAGGAATGCTGCTTATTGGCTGCTTCCACATCTTGCTCAGCCTGCTTTCTTATAGAACCAGCCCAGGGATGACCTCACTCACAATAGGCTGGTCCTTTCTCCCCATCAATCATTAATTACAAAAATGTCTTAATGCATCAATCATCCATGATATAATGTCTAAGACATAGCAGAGCTCAAAAATTCTTGTTGAAGAAGAAAACAAATGAATATCACTTTTCTTTTTTTTATTATTATGAATAAAGAAGTTACATTTTCTATCCGTGTATATCCTTATTCAAGATCCCTTCCCCCTTCCACCACATCAGGTCATTCTCTCTTCTCAACATCTCCCCATCCACCCCATGGGCAGGCGGTCCCAAGGTCCCAAGGTCCCAATAGTGCTTAGTTCAGCCTCCACTCCTGGCAGATCCAGTTTTCTTCCCCCCAACATCAAGACTTAGTCAGGTGTTCCTCTAGGTGGAGTGGGATCCAAGGAGTCAGTCCAAGGTGTTTCTGATCCCAAGGTATTCAGTGGTTGTGGTTTGCAGCTTGGGCATTCTTTGCTTTGTTTGTTTGTTTGTTTGTTTGTTTGTTTAGAGTCCACTAAAGAGTGAGTACATCCCCTGCTTATCTTTCTGGGTTTGTGATACCTCACTCAGGAGGATATTCTCCAAATCCATCCATTTGCCTGCAAATTTTAGGATATCATTTTTTCTTACTGCTGACCATACCACCCTGAACGTGCCTGATCTCGTCTGAATATCACTTTTCAAGAAAGTAGTTGAACAGATGGCTTGGTACAACCCTTTTCCATGCAGGAACTAATACAAAGTACATGAATGACAGATGGTGGTTCCGTTGCATTATCTCTTAGTTTTAAAGAAGTATATTTCATCAATCAGGACTTGAATCATGAGTCTACAAATAGTATCATCACTGGGAGTATTTCTTCCAGGTTCTGAAACCATGATTTCAGGAGAAAAGAACACCTTGGAGGGAAAATGGGTAAAAACAAGCTTCCTTCCCCCACCTTTTATAATTAACTTCAAAGAAATGCATCGCCTTGCATAAGCACTGCCTCCATGGTTTTTCTTTTCAATATTTGATTTTTTTCCCTTTGAAATCATCTTAAAAGAGAAAACCATTGCTTTTGAAAGCTGTGAAGTTGCAAAGGCACTTGCAAATTCATTTATCATTTTTAATACAGGAAGATAAGCAAGAACAGGCATTCCATTAGTCGACAGCAGCACTGTATTTTAGCCTTGGCATTGGTTTTACTCAAGGACACTGTTCCAGTGGAAACATTGATCTAGTTTCCAACATTGCATCCCAGGATTCTGAGATGTAAATTCCTCCCCAGCTTTTGCATAGCTGTTGTGTCTAAACATAGTGGACTAAATCCACCCTACAGTTATGCCTATACACAATTACCTAGTGGATGCTATTCCTGATTACTACACTGCTCTGCTCAATGAGTAGCTATAGGCTAATTTTCAGGAATGACAAATATCCAGAAAGTCATTAATAAACCTTAGTACAATGTTCTATAATTGTTTCTATGTCTAAATAACTGGACTGTGAAATTTGTAAGATTACCTTCAACTTGCAGAATTTTCACAAATGTTTCTACGTATGATCAGGATCCATAACCTGAAGCCTAAAGCAAGACATAGATCCAGTGGCCTAAAAATAATCCAAACAATCTTGGTTGGTTTTGACAAAATTCAGTCTAACTCTATTGGCTTACACTGAACTTACATATCTGACCTCAGAGGATCACTCCTCCTTTAAACTAACATGTCCAACATCTTGTTTTCATCCATTTTTAAAGTTATTAATACAAATAAACCTTGGCCCTGTTTCTATGAAATGTGAGGCCCAATGGGGAAAGCATATACAAAATCTACATTGCAAACATCCTGCACAAGTAGACACAAGATAATCTGGGGAGTTTGGAATAAAGGAGTTTGTGGTTGGGCTGAAGCACTAGCCAAGGGAATATTGGAAGGAAAGATAATGTTGAGGTTGAGCTCAGGATGAATGTGAGTCTTCCATGTGATGAGAAGAGGAATCTATATAAAAAGTACAGCTTAAGAGACTTTAGAGTAAAGTAGGGTGGCAATGAAAGCAACAGTGATTGGGATGGAACATGAAGGGTCTTGCCTTTCTGCTGGGAAGTTTTGAATTTGACCATGCACCAGATACGAAGCTACTACAGCATTTAAGCACTATAGCAACACCCTCACCTTAAATTTTAGGACCATCCCCTCAACACAAATGTAGACACATCTTCTACAGATAAAATTTCTAGGACTCATGGTGTATTTAAAGACATGACTCAGGCTGAAGGTGTGTCAGTATGTTGCAGTGCTTGTCTAGTGTGTGTGAGTTCCTGAGTATGAGTCTTCAGCAATGATAGCAATGATGAAAGAAAAGGAAGAAGGAAGGAAGAAAGGAAGGAAGGAAGGAAGGAAGGAAGGAAGGAAGGAGAAGACTGAGAAAGAGGGAGAGCAAGAGAAAGAAAGGGAGGAGGAAGAAGAAGAAAGTAAGAGAACACAACAGTTCTTATTCTAAGTAATCCCTTTTATATTTTATTTAAGATGGATTTTTTTGCATACCAACCACTATTCCAACTCCCTCCCCTTCCCAGTCCTCCCCCATCTTTCCCCTACTCCATACCCATCACTCCTTAGAGAGGGTAAAGACTCCCAAGGGGAGTCAATACAGTCTGACTATCAAGTTGAGGCAATACCAAGCCCCGCCCCCAGTATCAAGATTGAGCAAGGTGTCCCTCTATAGAAAACGGGCTCCAAAAAGCCAGTTCATGCAGTAGGGATAAATTCTGTTCCTACTGCCAGAGGACCTACAAACTGTCCACATCACACAACTGTCATCCACATTCAGAGGGCCTAGCTTGGTTCCATGCACATTCCCCAGCTGTCAGTCCAGAGTCAGTGAGCTCCCAATAGCTCCAGTCAGCTGTCTCTGTGGGTTTCCCCATCATGGTCTTGTCACCTTTGCTTATATAATCTTGCCTTTCTCACTTCAACTTGCCTGGAAGCAAGTCCCAGGGCTTAGTTCTAGAACTCTTCATCTGCTTCCATCAGTTGTTGGATGAAGGTTCTATGATGACAATTAGGGTGATCATCAATGTGATTACAGGAGAAGGCCAGTTACACAATGAAGTACTACTCAGCAGCAAACAAAACAAAAATGACAGCTTGAAATTTGCAGGCAAATAAATAGAACTAGAAAAAAAAAGTATCCTGAATGAGGTAACAAATCCAGAAAGACAAACATGGTATGTACTCACTCATAAGTGAATTTTAAATGTAAAGGCTACAATCCAGAGCCCCTGAGCAGCTAGGTAACAAGGAGGAACCCAAGAGAAACATCCACAGATCCCTCTGTGAAGGGGAAATAGATAAGATCTCCTGAGTAAATTGGTACCACATGGGGAGGAAGGCAGGAATAAATGGGAATAAAGAACATGAGGGAATGTGGTGGTTGAGTTGAGGGAAGGACAGAGAGGGAGAACAATGAAATAGATATCTTGATAGAAGGAGACATTTTGGTGTTAGTGAGAAAGCCGGTGCTAGAGAAATGCCCAAGAATTCACAAACATGACTCCAGCTAAGACTCCAAGCAATAGTGGAGAGGGAGCCTGAACTAGCCTTCTCTGGTAACAAAATTAATTCTAATTAAATAAACTTTGGAAAATAATGACGTAAGCATGCAGAAACTATTTTAAGTATTTCTCAAAACTTCCGACTTACTTGTTTTTATCTCCCAAGAAAGAAAACATTTAACTTACCTCAAACTTACCTAAGTAGCAAAACTTTTGTTCCTCACAAAGGATCTCATAGGATCATGGTTGATAAGAACACACTGGAAAGTGCAGATATTGAGGATGGATGTGGACACATGGTGAAGACAATGAGATCATTATAAGAATACAATTGAGACAAACTACAGTTGCAGCAGAGGTAGGTCAAATAGGGGGACAAGTCCCATTTGATAATAGGATGGCCCAAAAATGGCCAGACACTGTCTGAGGAGCCACTTCAAAGCTTGTGACATCAGTTTACCAATTTAGCCCAGCAGAATCTTAGAGGGGGACAGCTTAACATTTAATGCTCATCTCTTCTAACATAAGAAAATAAGTTCCCAATGAATTGATGTCCAGTCTGATACTTATTTACATATTTATAAACATCAAGTAATCATCAAACGTGTTGTTTGTCTTTGAGTCATATTTCTCCGTTGATTTTTAACTAGGGATAAATGTAACATTCAGCCAATGCTGATCCAGCTCTAATAAAACTGATAAAGTCTCACAGCAGAGACTTGTTTTGAGGAACTGTAAAGTTGCCCTGAATTTTTATCTTACTACCTATGTCCTTTCCTTAGACAAGGTCCTGGCAGACAACACCTTTCAGGTATACTGTCCACTGCCCATTGGCAGGTCCCACAGTTACCCCTTCAAACAACTGCTTTCAAAATCTACCGTTCTAACTGATCAGCTATTATTGTTATAAATACATATTGAGAAGGGGTTTAATATTTAATGTCAAACCCTAGGTGATTCTGTGATCAGGTCTGAAATGTCATTGTCTCCATCTGAGCACTGTGGACCAAGAGGCAATATATTGCTCTGACCTTCCTGCAGCAGGAGCAGCCTCTCAAAGAATATTGTTGGAGATCTCCTTCCAGGCTGGTGCGATAAGACCAGTCCTTGACACAGTAACATGCAAGGCCTTGAAGGCCTCTGATAGGACTCTCCAAATGTGCCTCACTTCAAATGTGCTAATGTCATTTTTTTTTTCAGATGTATCTTGACACTGTTGCCTGTAGTTTCTGTTTTTGTGGTTGTTGCACCTTTCAGCCTTCTCTAGCAGAAAGTTTGCTTCTCAGATAGTATGCTTAGGATCACTGTCCAAGGAATGCAGCAGTTTTGAAGGTGGTTAACTGGTTAGCTGACTATTTTAGCTGGATATTAAAAGCCAGTGAGGGTCAAAGACAAACTGCTCTACTCTCTTGAGTTATTCCATCCTGTTTAAAAAAAATTAAATGTTTATGTTTACACAAGAGTCATATAAAACCAAGATAATTGTTACTGATGTGCTGCCACCATTGTCCTAAGAAATTTCACTGGTCTCTTACCCAGGAGGGGCTGAGGGAAGAATGGTGCGAAATGTCAAAAAAGGTTGTAAATTTTCATATTAGCTGATTTTTTAAAATGCAAAAATTAAGCAAATGTTAAGGTCTGGATACCCTGAAGAACAGCCTTTGTCACTAGGCTGCACTTTGAACCAATTTATATTGTCTTATTTCATAATCCATGAATTGTTTTTTATTCACCATATTATTTAAATGAGTTTTTCTTGTCTTTGGAAAATAAAGAAGTGCTGATAAAATAAGCTCAGCAAACTTCTGTCAAGAAAGGTGAACTCTTTAACCACTTTGAAATGTGCTTTGCTTTTCTTTCCATATGGAAATTGTCATCCCTAAGGAAAAGCAACTGGAGGGGATAAATGAATGCTTTGAGATTTATCTACAATGAAATGCTTATACTTAGGAATAACACTTAGCCCCCATATGCTAAATTTGTTCTGGAATCATTGAGAAAAACTGTATAACATTATTCATGACCTAAATCATGTACAAACCCTCTACAAAAATTTTCTAATCTGCATTCACAAAACTGTGTGTTACCTCAGAGTATCCTGAGATAATTAGGTAAGAACACTGAGCACTGAATAAGTAAGTAGATAGATGGTACTGTAGCAAAACCTGGCATGTATGTCCCTGTCTGGGAGAAACTACAGATTCCTCCTTAACCAAGTGGATAAGTTCTGCTCATGTTCTCTGAGCTGTTAGCAGGACTACCACATAGTGCTACCTATGATGGGTTATTTTTTGAAACATGTAAAACAAAATAAATGATCAAGTATATGCAATGTGATAAATAAAAAAAAAAATTACTAATTCACAGTGAAAAAAAAAAACCTGTCTCCCAGTCTCTAAACTACAACACTCACAAAATCTCTGAGATGGTTTTCAATGTTTCAACATAATAGAAACAAATTCTAAGCACATCAAAAGGTGGTTAGTGTGGTTAATACTGAGTAGAGAACTTTGACCTCCAATAAATATAGCATTTCTTCCATTTCTTTTTGTATAGCATCTAACAAGGTGCAGAGAATAAGAGACTGCAGAATCTTCAGAGCTAAACAGACAGTCCATGCCTCACTCCAGCTACCAGGGCTCAGCATCGCTGCAGAAGAGGGAGTGGAAAGAATATAAGAGCCAGAGCTAGAGGGTGGCTACAAGGAAACAGTGCTTTGTGTGCACAGCAAGGCAGCTGCACATATGAGCTCATTCACAGTGGTTTGGACAGAATGTGCAAAACCTGTGCAAACTTAAACAGACCACATCTGAGCATAGACGTGAGTATAAATAACATACATTATTTTTTAAATGTTTGAAACACATTTTATATATCAAAAAGATAATTATATAATTATATATTAAATATATTAAAATTAATAACACCCATTTTTTTCTCTTCTTTAAAATTGTGGCCGCTAAAAAACTTTGAGTTGTTGACACAGTAACTCAGATTATATTTTCTTAAAACAATATCACTATTATAAAGAATCATGTTTTCTTTTCTAATTTGGTTTTTAGTTTAAATTCATCTTTAATTAACTGGACTTCAGCTTTGAGCAGCACATAGGGTATATAATTTTAAAAATCCCTCCCCTTATATTATCCTCTGGGTATATTATAACAAGCACACTGTGAGATGCATCAAAGAGCTTGCAGAATGGTATGTAAAATACCTTGGAGGAAAAAGGCAAAAATGAGCTGAAAGCAAATGTGTGAGCAATAACCTCATAACCCAAATCAGATGCTGTCCTGTGGGCAAATGGAGCATTTAGAAGATGAACCATTCAGGGAGGATGGAGGTGGGACACAATCCGACACAGTGCCCAGGCAGAATACTGAAAGAATGCACCTGAGGTCAGAAGTCAAGAAACCAACTATATGATTGGGAAGAAAATGGGCAGAGAAAAGACAACCTGCCAGAAAAGAGACCTTTCAAAGGAGCTTATTCTCCCCTTGGGGTTTCAATGGAAACCAGACATATAATGAAAAGAATTATTACATTTAATAGCTGGGTCTTTAAACAAAAGACAAAATATCTTTTATGTATATGAAAATGTTCCACATCATTAGTCACTGAGACACTGTAAGTCAAAAGTGAAATGTTATCAGCTCATTCCCATTAAAATGGCAATTACAAAATAGATAACAAAGCTTATGTATGGATGATGAGAAAGAAATCCTATGCATTCACAGGGTTGTACATTGGCATGGCAATTATGGAGAACAGAATGTAGGTTCCTCACAAAACTAAAAATAGGTTTTTCACATAACCCAGTTATTCCATTTACGATACATAGGCCCAAAAGAAATAAAATCAGCATCTAAAGGAATCTCTGAAGTCTTATGTTTAATCAGGCATTTGTTGAAGGGTGGATGAAAAAGAAAATATGTATATACACAATAGAATATTATTTGACCATACAGAATAATGAAGTTTTGTTATTTGAGTGGAAGGGACAGAATTAAAGAACATTCTATTGGATTAAATGAGCCAGACACAGAGTCCCAGCACAAATTCTCTCATGTGTAGAAGTTTAGAAAGAACTTTAGAAAAATATCACTTATTTGTAAAACTTAAGTGATGGAGGAGATTCAGATGTGCGCATATGATGGGGGCCCTGGGAAGATTCAGATTTTCCTGGAGCTAAAGTTACAGGTGATTGCTAGGCACCTAACATACATGCTAGGATTCAAACTCTGATCCTCTGCAAGAGCAGTACATTTTCAACACTGAGTTATCCTTACCCTGCTTAGGCGATCTTAATGTAGAACAGTATGTATTGTGGACTGGAAAGTATATTGGGAGGGCAGCAAAGGGCTATAATGCAATCTCGAAAATGAGAATTAAAACCCAAACAAACAGAGCAAGTTCTGAGGCTTCTCAGTACCTTGAAGTGTCTCCTTCAGAATTATTTATTACATATTTCTTAAAGTTTCAGAGTACAAGAACTTGAAGATTCAAAACAGAAAGAAATGGTAAGGAGAGGTAAATGATCTAAATTACCTTGAGCTGAGCAGCATGTGCTGGTGTGTGTGTGTGTGTGTGTGTGTGTGTGTGTGTGTGTGTGTAATAATGTTGCACTTCATTAAAACCACAATTAACACACATTCATTAATTTAAAAATTTTAAGCAAAATAAAAATTTAATTATAGACAGAGCAGAGATTATAAAATTCATAAAGATAACTCTAAAAACACTGTCTCATTAAAATTTAAAGCTATATTAAAAGATTGGAAGTGTAGTGTGAATAACTGCCAAATTGGACTCAAAATGAAATATAAAGCCTTTAAAGTCTTTAAATCACTTAATTCAAAAATTTCCTAAAAGATTATTAGTCTTACTCTCCTCTCAGGGCATAAATTACTCCAATTTTTAAAAAAAAGATTAATTTTTTATTTTTATTTTATTTTATGTGTGTGTGTGTGTGTGTGTGTGTGTGTGTGTGTGTGTGTGTGTGTATGTTGCGGGGGGTGCCTAAGTTTATATGCACTATTTGAAGACATCTCGCAAACAAATCACATGGAGTCTTATTTTTACTTATAAATGCCTGTCCTTAGTTTGGCTTATTTCTAGCAATCTTTTCTTAAATTATCCTTATCTGCCTTTTCCTTCTGGGCTTTTACTTTCACTATTTCTATATTTTTTTCTTTCCTTCTTATTCCATGTCTGGCTGTGTGGTTGGGTGGCTGGCATCATCTTTTCTCGCTCCTTAGTCTCTTCTTCCCAGATTTCTCTCTTAACTCTCCCTGCCTCCCAGCCCTGCCTGTTCTTTCTCTCGTCTTGCTGTGGGCCTTTCAGCTCTTTAGTGGATCAATCAGATATTTTAGTCCCACAAAGTTAAACAAATGCAACACATCTTTCAGTCATTAAACCAACATTCCACAGCTTAAACAAATGTAACACATCTTAATATAAAATTCTGCAATAAATAATAGTCACAGAAATGCTGTAAAATAAAGGGACCATTTGGTGATAAGTACCCCTTACATAATAGAATTTTATTATGACTAAATAAATTTCTTAGTAAAAAAGAAACACTACTTGTTAAATTTGGGGGAAATTGTGCTATAAAATACAGAGTAATGTTGGCAAATTATAATTTATTGATTGAATAATACAAACACACATTAAATATACTGATAATGGATAAATTAAAGAGGTGAAAGGCTTCCTTGTAGTAGATCTGATTAAAAAATGCTAAAAGCTGATGGAAGTAAAACCATATTGCTATACTGCTGCAAATATTACCTCAAATAGATTGATGTGAGTGTATACATGAATTGTTTCTTTGGTCTGTCCTACCCCAGAATACAAGATGAATAAAAACACCCTGCCCCAGGAAAACTCATGCAATATATGCCCTGCTTTTCAAAAGTTCAGCATAAATAAAAGAAGAAGAAAGGAGGGCTTAATACAGAATAAAATAGAATAAAAATGATGTAGCTAACTAAATATTAGACTATTTTCATTTACTAAATTTTAGACTATTTTCATATATATTAAAAAGCCACTGAGAAGTTTAGAGACCATTACTGCTAAGTTGAAATGTTGAAACTGTATAATGACACAACAATGTTATATTTTATAATTGTACATTGGTTATAGGAACAAATTATGCGACTCATAGGAAAAGGTGATCTTTTGAGGGAAAGAAGAAAGATGTGTGGAATCTACTTTCAAGTGGTTTACAAATAGCAAACAGATGTGAGTATTAAAGTAAGAAAAATGAGATGAAGTATTTAAAAATTAGTGAACTTGGTAAAGACTTGGTAAGTGCTCTTGATGAGAGCACTCTATAGACTATCCAACTCCTTTTAGATGTCTTAAGCTGATTTTTAATTGTTTATTATAAATGAGCATATAACAATTTCCAAATTTATCATTATATTCAACAGCTGAGGTGCAGAAGCATAGATGCTACCCTTTATACACACTCATGCACATACATGAACACAAAGGCATATGCATTACATACTTGGGTAGATAACTATTTCACAATGAATAAATAACATGCTGGTAACACTTTGATTCTGCAGAGAAAAACTGAAGCTGAGAAAGATTTTTAACAATCTTTTGTTCTTGTAATTTAAGCCATTATTCAACCCAAATAATAAAAAAAATAAAGTTCTGACAAGCCAAACATTTCTTAAAATGTGTGGTAGTGGAATCTCTTATATACTATAAACAGAAATTTAAAAAAAATTGTTCGGCATTATCCTAAAGATCTCAACATATACAAACTCAAATCCTAGTGGTCAGCAATTCTAGTCAATGGTATATGAATCAGACAAACATGGACCATTAGTAAAATCTAAGAATTTCAATGATAGGAATTTTTATTCACAGAATTAAGAGTAGAGAAAGCCCATGATTCTCTTAACTGGCACACAAGAGAAAATGAATGACTTTTAGCTGTCTATAGAAAAAAAATAACATTGAATTTGAAAGTAAAGTAACTATTTACAGATTTCAAATAACGTGAAATTCAGCCAGACATCTGCCATACTGCACCACTGGTAAAGCTGTAAAATCATGGAATGGAAAGACTGAAAATTTAAAGACACAGATCACAATGCTGGTTCCCTTTGGTGAAGAAAGAAGATGCTAGAGAAAAGAAACAAGAGGTTTTAACAACCTCTGTGGTGTGACAGTATTTTATATATAAACTGGGTAGTTTGATTGTGCATTTATGTAAGCATATATATGCTGCATATTGCTTATAAAATAATTCCCTGATACAAATATTTGAAAAGGCTAAACATTGTAGTGATTTTCAAAGAGAAAACAGCAAATGAAATGGATATAAAGAAGATGAATTAGATAAGGAGAAATGCTGAGTAAATTTGAATTACTTCTGTCTACTTCAATCTATATAAACTGAGAGACAGTTGAGTGCAGATGGTAGATTACCACCCTGCTGGGTCTTCTGTATGTCTTTCAGAGTGAATTCTGTATGTTTTTTAGAGTGCAAGGTGAAAGAAATAAACTCTGTGCTCATAACAAAAATACAGTATAAAAAGAAAACAATCCAAACTAGATCAAGTATTACAGAGGGTCCCTGAAGGTGTCATTCCAAGGAACAGAATCTTGCAAGGAGATAAGAATACAAACCTGGTGCAGATTGACTTCATCAACCTGGATCAGACTTCAGGTCGTCTATTAATAGGTGGTTTATTCCCAGTGCATTTGAGTCCAGTATAATTTGAAAAAAACGTTTCCTGGTGTAATATGATCCTCAGTGCACATGGAAGTGTAATTACACAGGAACAACTCAGAGTACATGTCATCCCCTTCAAGAATGTGAGTTCAAGAGATATACTGCCTGTATAGTTTAAGGTCTGGACTGGTCTCAGTCACAGAGATAGGAGAGAGATCACTTGGGCTATTAACTATCACTGATCCTGGTTATGGGAGCTTCAGAGAGCCTCTGGCTATCAGGGTCATTTATATTACCAGCCATTATAGATTGTAGGAGTGCAAGATAAGGCCTGTCCTAACAAATAACACAGATCACCAGGCTGTAACTCAATTCCAATTCTCGGTTTTCTGGGTGGAATAGCAGGTTTTTCATCTTTTCCCAATACTGTGTCCTTGAAATTCCTGGTTTCTCTGGAGATCTGTGAGCTCAAGGACCTTCCACGCTGTGCTCTTAACACATTACTACACACACATGAAAGTACAATATAGGACAATTAAAAGTCCATTATTTCCCTTAAAGACTAGGCTTACAACTGTGCCTTGTGATATCCAAGGTCAGATGTGCCTCAGTGTCCAGGGAGTCCCCCAAAGAGGAGGAAACAAAAAAGCGGTTTGGAGTATTTGATCATCTTATCTTACACTGGTATTGAAATGCTTGATGTGCTTGCTGTTACTTATCACAAATATGTTACTGTGAATTTCAATAGCCTCTTATCTTCAACTTTAACTTGCTGTTTCCTTTATATCCTAAGACCTCAACACCCCAGGAAATTGTGCCATTAACCCAGAGACAAAGGTATTGTCTAATTCTTCTGTCTGATTTTCAGATTTCCTCCTCAACTGGTCACTAGAAACCACTGCCATTCTTATCACTACCTGCTTGGTCTGTCTGTGGCCTCCCTTCACTGGCTTCTCCCATGGCTCTATGCCTCCTCTTCACGCCAGCTCTCAGCATCAGACATTTCATCAAAACTGAAATTGATTTACCAGGAGGTGGAGGTGAGAAAAAGCAGGCCTTCACCCCTGTGTCTGAAGAGGTGTTCAATTTAGATCTCTAGCCTGGGTTTGTTTCCCTTTCTAATCGCTTCCTTCCCTTTTCTCTTATTCTTTTCTTTGTTCTATTTTAGTAGATACTCACCTTCTAACATTAACAGGAAGAAATGGGATGTCACAGCAGTCAACGGCAATGTATATGTTTTATTTGGTGAAGTATTCTTCTCCTCGGGAGCTGGTGTTGACTGATTCTGTAGCAAGGAAAAGGTTGGCCCTGGTGCAGAGTCCTTGGAATGGATCAAGGCAGCGAGCTGCTAAGTAAATACTGCATTGATGATACATGAGGAAGCCTGCTGAATTAGACCATGTTGCGGGTTTATGATGTAAAATCAGTCTGTTTGTGGCACACTTGTTATTTTTCTTTCCAGGGTTTGCAACACCCTGTAAACAGTAACCTTTTTCTTGGAGAACATCTCATCAAAAGCTTATGGGGTTCCTGAGCCTCTTTAGAAAAGATATTTGGAATGGAAGGTATGAAGAAATATGATTCAGTGAAAAGCAGGACACTGGAAAAACCTAAGATACAAAGTGCAGCAGATCTACAATGTGGCTCACTTCTGGCTAATTAGATCGCCCTGAAAGAGAGATAATTGCTGTTTTCTTTAACTGTTTCTGTTAGCAGCAGGTGCTTTGTTTTCTGAAGTTCAGGTCCTGGTGGGAATTTTTATCATGCTCCAATTTAAATAAAAAAAAAATAAAGTTTCAGGGTTAATATTTTTCATTAAATCTTCTAGGAAATCATGCCACACAGTTACAGTTTTTGTATTGTTCATACTGATAATCTGAATACTATGTTCTCATGCAAGTTGGTTCTCTTAGAGGCATTTAGCTATCATAAAACAGGCAAGGGATGGACGTGTGTCTTCCAAACAACTTTTTGAAGGGGGGTTCCCTGCTGCACTGTGTAATTAATAGAGATAATTTTGCTTTTACTCAAAATTTTATCATCCTCTAAAATAGCAAGATCAACTGCAAATACTTTGAACCAAATGTGAAGAGGAATGCCCTGCCCTGTGGCACTCACCCAGTCCATGGATGGGGAAAGAAGAAAAAATCTGGTGTGGACAGCCACCACTAGGCCCCTGATGTAATGATTTGCAAGGTGCCCTGGGAAAGCAGTCAAACATTTTTCTGCAGAACCCCTGGAATTGGATCAAAAGCAGGTCAGGAGCTGGTGAGATTCCAGCAAGTGAGGGCAGAGCATAGAAACCGAGTTTGTGGATAATGGTGTGCTCAGCGCAGGGCAGGCCAACAGGAGGGCCTAGAACTTCCTGGTTGGCTAATATTCCAGCACCCAGGAGACTGTAAAGACAGTAGCTGGATCCAGACCTACCAGGTTCCATAGCAGGATTTTCCTCCTCTGGTCCCCCCCACTCTCCACCCCTGCAGAAAGCCAGATTGCTAATCAAGAAGAGTAGACATCTCATGTGAATGATCAATGGTTGTGTTTTCTTTTCCTTTTTTCTTTCTCATATTTCAGTGGTTTCATGCCACCTGAGTGTTCCAAACATCCTATGAAAACCCCAGCACCACATAACTATTTATGGCTGTCAGTATCACCTAAAAATCTATACTTTCCTTGATGCTACATATTTTCCTGTGAGCTGCCTCATCTGAGACACATGAGTAAAAGTACATCAGGAGCCCTGGAGAAGCCTACTGTGTGATTTTATAAATAACTTCAAACCACTGAGAATGTTACTCTTTTCATCACAAGAAAATGGCAATACGGCTTTAATTTAGTTTATTTCACTCAATTGTAAAGCAATGTCTGCAGATGGTAATCAGAGTACAACAGTTTTATTCTCAAAATTTTACTATCAACAGACCAGCAATGATCTTTCAAGATTTCAAAAGTGAGGTTGGCAAGATGGCTGCACACATAGAGGTGGAAGGAGAAAACTGACTCCACAGAGATCTTCTGACCTCTACATATGTGCAGTGGCAGACACACACATACACATTCATACATACACACACACATGCACTCACACATACACACACACACACACACACACACACACGCATACACACGCACAAACACATACATACACACACATACACACACACAAACACATACATACACACACATACAATCAAACACACATAAACACATACATATACACACATACAATCAAACACACATAAACACATACATACACACACATACACACACACAAACACATACATACACACACATACAATCAAACACACATAAACACATACATATACACACATACAATCAAACACACATAAACACATACATACACACACATGCATACACACAAACACATGCATACAAACACACATACACACATGTGTGCACACACCTATACACAAACAAACACATTCACACACAAATAATCAAACACACATAAACACATACATATACATACATACACATACATACACACACATACACACACACTATTGCATACAAACACACACATACACACATGTGCACACACGCATACATTCACAAAACACATACATACACACACATACACACACACACACACACACACACACACACGGTACTGATACTAATGGTAATGGTAATAAAGTCAAACATCTAAAAGAATGGTTGATATTTTCACAACATAATAAAGAATGTGAGGGAGCCAAGGAATTCTGAATGATATCGTACTCTCCAAGGTTTTGTTAATTAGATTTTTAAGATTAGAGATAAAAGTGAAAATTCAAATGGCTTTCATGACTACCCAAATAAACTTAGACATAAAAATAATTATTCTATTACAGATAAAATCTATAGATTTCACTAAGTTTCGGACAGAAACCTAGGAAGCAGAGGCCTTGAGACATTCCTGGCAAACAGGCAGATAAGATACTTGGCTCTCAGTTGATTTAAATCTCATAGCCCCACCACCAATAGAACATGACTGCACACATTTGAAACACAGCTTTTGCATTTGCTGGAGATAATAAAATTGGCCATTCCTGATCCAAAACCGCAAAATATGTGAGGGTCCAAAATCCAAATCTTTCTAAATGCCAACAAGGTGTCATAAATAAAAAATCTTCACCAGATTTCATGTGACAGATTGCAATGGAAATAATGTATAAATGACCTTCATGAGACAAAAATAAATGAATTTCATGTTTAGACTTGAATCTTATCCCAAAGTTATCTCACATGTAGTCAAATATTTTAAAATAAAGTTTCCAACCTAAACCAACTCTTGTACCTGGCACTGTGAATGTGGAATACTCAGTGTGTAGTAAGACAGCCTCTTTCCCTTAGGTATGTCTTATTGGCAGAAGACCACAAAAGAGGTCAAAGAACAAAAGCAGTTCAGAGGAGGGTAAAGAAAGCATCTGTATCTCTGCATGCCCACACTATCACACTGACACACATCCAGAGATAGCCCTCGCGCTAGAGCCTACAGCTCTTTTCCCTGGTCCCTAAAGGATACCCAGAGGATTCAAATGTGCCCAACTGAAACACAGTTCTTGTTCAAATCTCTATGACTCTATTAGTTATCAGTTCCCAGAAACCTTATTTCTGATTCAACAGTCACTTGTTTTAACAAAGAGTTGATGAAATCAGTAAGGATGAGGAACATCAATAGAAACCTTCTGGTTTGTGTGGTAAGTCAGAGTCCTGCCTGGTGACCTAACCCCAGAGGACTGTGACCCACTCAGCATATCAGCCTAATGATGACTGACATTTATAACACCTGTTCCCAAAGTCAGAAAAATGGAAAGAGTATGGAAGAACAGGGGTTGGAAATTTTTATGCCAAGGTAAGAAATGACCAACATCACTCTGCTTATCCTCCAACAGCTCCAGGTCAATCCCTGGCCACCCAAGATATGAGGAAGATTTGGAAATGAATTCTGGCTGAGCACTAGGAAAGAGGATGTTCTATTCTTCATAAATAGCTCTCAGCCTCTGCTGTAGAGGAAAGGAAAATATCATCAGAATGCTTCCGGGTAAAATACCTGTCTTAATTACATGGTTTTTGTGTTAACACTGACCAAAGACATTGGGGGTGGGCGCGGAGAACTTACTTGGTTTACAGATTGCGATCACAGTCCAGCAGCAAGGAGACCACAGCAGGAACTCAAGCAAGGCATGGACCAAAGCCACAGAGGAACATGATTGCCCCTCATTTCTTATTCAGTTTTCTTTCTTATACACCCAGGCCTAACTGTGCAGGAGTGACACAGCCTAGAGTGGGCTGGGATTCCTATATAAGTCACCAGTCAAGAAAAAGTCCCACAGACTTGCCTGAAGGCCAATCTGATAGGGGCAATTTCTCAACTGAGATTCCCTCTTCCAAGATGAGCCTAGCTTACGTCAAGTTGACAGAAGAAGCTAGCCATCATAGTACCCACAAGGAAGAAAATATTCTTTTTTACTCTTTTTCCCCCTTAAAAATTTCATTTCACTGTATAGCCCATGCCAGCCTTAAAGTTTTTTTTAAATTCTTGAGTATTTATTAGAGAGAAACAAAGACTTGTTCCTGTACATTTATAGTAACACATCAGTGAATTAGCAAGCCATTGGTATACCAAATAATAGAATACTATTCAACAAAAAAAAGTAATGAGCTGTTGGTACATGGCCAGTGTAATGAATGTCAATGCCATTAGGATAAATTACAGGAAGCTATATCACAAGTACTGTCTACTTCTTGATTACTTTTAAGAATGCCTTAGTGACATACTGGAAAAGGCAAAATTATAATGTTTGCCAGGGATTGAAAGTGGGATGAGGAATTGACTACAAAAAAAGACATGAAGAAACTTTGCTGGAGGATGAGTGTTGACCAAGCTATCTTGCCTTCTGTTTTCAGTAGCGCAGCCAGCAGTTTCTGACCCAGTCTAGCTGCAAGGTCCAGACCCACAGTCCTGTAGCCACTTAGTCCCAAACAATCACACAAAGGCTTATATTAATTATAAACTGTCTGGCCTATGGCTCAGCCTTATTATTTGCTAACTCTTATACTTTAAGTTAACCCATATCTCTATGTTTAGCCACATGACTTGGTAACTTTTTGCTCAGTGCAGCATTCTCATCCTGCTTCCTCTGAATCTTGTTGGCATCTCCCTCTGATTCCACCCTCCTCTGTCTTTATCTGTGCTTAGATATCTGTGCTTTGTCTTTATCTGCCTGCCTCTAAGATGCCTTGCCATAGGCCAAACCATCTTCTTTATTAACCAGTGGTAATAAAGCATATTCATAGTATACAGAAAAACATCCCACATCACAGTAGTCATTAGTAGAACTATTTGTCAAAGTGCATAGAACTGTATACTAGAGGAGTGAATTTCAATAACTATCAATTAAAATTAAAATGTCATAAATGTTAATATTGAAAATTAAAAGAAACAATATACCTTATCCTTGTGAGTTCAGTTTCACATCTAATTTATCTTTTATTATAACTAAAAATCTATAATTATAAATATCTAATCTTCAACTACATCAAAGACCACAGAAAGATATAATATTACCTGAGTAAACAAGAGTGCAAGCAACTTCCAAAATTTAGAAATAACGAAGATGACACCTGTCTGTCTGGACAGTCACTCCAACTTCCTTTGTAATGTTAGAACATCCATCTTCAGCCTACAGGCAGAGAGTCTCTGGCATACCTTCCAATGAAGCAAGAAATTTGAAGGACTGTTCCATCCATTTTGGAATAGTTTGTCAGTTGCTTCTCCCTATGTCCTGCAGAATGTCTGGTACTTTTCTCTGTGAAAAAGAAACCTTAAGGATCATCTCAGCTTGTTCTGCAAAAGTTCAGGGGTCACTTTCTTATGGGTCCTGCATGTCCAGTTTATAGAAGGCTGTCAGGCAGTTGAGGCAGAGAACAATTTCTTTTCCAGTGGCTAACTTTTGCCACAAAGAAAGTAAACTCCACATGGAGTTTCTTCAGTGTCCATCATTACCTTGAAGTAGATTTATGCTGCCAGGAGCAGACCTGTCTTGCTATTCAGAAAAGTCTAAGTTCTTACAATATTTTAAATGCCATATTCTGTAGGCCTTTGCAGTATTTAAAGATTATCTATATAATTGAAATATATCTTTGTATACCTAAAGAAACCTAACTAACATGCGTATAAGTTTGGTTACCATAGCTAACTGTTAATCTGCATTTCTTAATTATACATTATAATTTTAAATAAGTTATATAAACATAATGCCTTAAACAAGAGTAGAAGCATATATACAGTATAACAAAACTAACCTTATATAGCTCATACTAACTTGAAACTTGCTATGTAGCCTAGAATGAACTATAATGACCCTCTAAAATGATGGCACTATAGTTGTGGCCACCACACCTGTGTCATTCTACAGTTCATACTACATTTTTGTTTAAAAACCTTATGTAATATTCATCCCATAAGGTAAAAATAATCAGGCTTTGGTGAGCAGTTTAGAACACTGGGTCCCATCAGCACTCTGGAAACCTCTGTTTTTCTCCCATTCCCACTGGTGAGGTTCATTCCATTTGAAGCATGAGCACAGAAGAAATTTCAAACTCAGTTTATGCCTTTCAAGAGCATACAGTTGAGTTGCCAGGAAAAAAAAAAAAAAGGTATTCAATATCACCATGATATAGCAAAGGATAAATGAGGCCAAGACCATATAGTTAAATGTCCTCTCATTACTGGATGGAAGCAACATTCTCTCCTGAGAAGCCCTGATTTATAGCAATAAAGAGACACATTGATGGATATATATATATATATATATATGCGTCAGAAAATAACTTATTAATTCTAAAAGCACTAATTTTATATATTTTTAACCTCTTGCTTAGAAGGCTTGGCAGTCTGCCATTTTAGCTTTCTTGTCTAGGTTTCTCTGACTTCATGCTGGAGGAAGAGCAAAGACATTAAATTCTATTTCCTTTCCTTTTCCATCTTCTTTCATAAGGTAATAAAATCAAAGACCAGAATTGCCACAGTTAAAGATGGTCCCTTGATAAGCACCAGAGATGTGGCTGGCTAACAATTATTTAATCAAAACATTACTGAGATCCAGCTGTAGTCTTGAAGGAGATTTTCTTCCAACTTTTGTTTTGTTGAAATGTAGTATAAAACCCTACATTAAAGCAGGAATTCTCTAAATTTAATAAAAGGAAATGTAAAAAGCTATTTTCTTCAAATGCCTCTAGCTGGCCATCTACCCTAATCACATACAGGCCTCAAAATTGTTTTCTACTGACAATAATGGGATCTATAAAGAGTATTACTGTGGAGTGATTTGAAAGCCCATAGCCTATTGTGATCCTTTGCCTCTGTGCAGCTGAACCCACTTGGATGGGAATACAAAGTCAGAAAAAGAAAGAGAGATGGGCACTGGGGTTGTGGCTCCCTCTACATCTTACCAGGACATGGTTTTTAAATCACTCCCAAGGGCAAAGGACAACTCATTAGCTATGGATTTTTTGACCCTGGAGGCAATAGAACACAGCGTAGAAAGAAACACAATTATGAATCAGTAAAATGGGGTTTTAAAATACAGGTTGTCTGAAGCTGATACTCTGTCCTTGGTCTTTACTGTGCTGTCCCTCAATTCTGCAGAGTTAGAAACTGGGCAACTGAGGTACCATGGATTAGGGCAGGATAAAGAGAAGCCTTGCTAAAGTATCTACAAGGGCTTTGGAAAATACAGGAGGCCCTTTTCACCTTCCAACCTTATCTTCACACAGTGGGTCAGGATGTCCAGAGGCAGTCTCCCTGTTGTGGAATAAATCCAGAATACTAGAAGCAGAAGCAAGGTGATCACAAGAGGTCATACCTAGGGAGACCTTGTCTCAAGGACAGAAAACTGACAGAGGCATCCCTATAAGATAGTGACAACCCAAAGCCTTGAATGAAAAGATCTATATTCAAAACTCAGATCTTCCTCTCTTATCTTCCAGATACCACTGAGGAATAAATTACCTCTTTGAGCCCTAGACTACTCATCTGAGAAGCAAAAATTATAAAATGTACCATCCAAGATTGCCATGTGCAGTAGTTGAGATGTCATTGAATGAGCTTTGAAAGTGGCAAACTGATATTTAAATGGTATTGAGATTTAAAAACACAAAAGAAGCTATACAAAATACCAATATTAGAGCCCCATTTCTTCAGCAATAAAAACATTTTAAAGCAATTTGAGAAAAATAAGCTTGCTGACTAGAAATGCAAAATCCTGCAGTAATGGGAGGACTCCCCACTTACTGAGCCACCTGTAGGTATTTATAGATGTGTGTTGGCATTTTTAAGTGCATTGCTTAAACTGTTTCTTGCTTAAAGACTGGTTAATATGATCATGTATACTGACTGGTGTTTAGATCCTGAATAGTCTCTATGATGGCATGTGAGCTGCCACCAAGGAGGAAGATGTAAATGAATTCAGGTAAGCTACAGGCCATATGGCAAGACAGATTAATAGAAATAAGTTAAGTTGTAAGATCTACCTAACAATATGCCTAAGCCATAGGCCAAACAACATGTAATTAACATAAACCTGAGAAGTTGGCTGGGTGAGAATTACTGTGGTCTGTTTCCTCTGTCTGATATTCCAGCTTTCCCCCAGTATCTGGCTCTGGGTTTTCATTAAATACTAATTAGAATTTATACAATAAAAGCTACAAAGAAAAATACAAAATATACAATTTTAGGAGAAAAGGAGCACCAGGAAGTATAATGGAGCTAAGTCTAATACCCAAGGGGATTAAAAGTCTGATAAACAGAATAAAGGGAATGGTAACCTTAGAACAAGACCCCCACTCCACCTGATTTCAACTTGTAAAAAGGTATTAAAGAAAACCTTTGGCAGTGAAAGAAACCACGGGACAACAGAACTCTGACACAAGATGTAATTGAAGGAGAGGACCAATTTCTAGCCTCACTAAGCAGACGAGCTTGACAATTTTGGCCAGAGGGCTCTCTGGCTTTATAGTTAAGATATAAGAAGGAATTTTGGAATCTTTCTCTGAAACTAAGAAAACTCAGTGATGCTAGATTATGACAGAGGAGGCCCTGTGTGAAGGCCCAGAGAGGCTACTGCATGAAGTTATAAAGGTGAAGCTTGGATTGTATTAGAGACCCCAAAATATTAGAGATGTCAGAGTTGACCCCAAAATATTAGAGATGTCAGAGTTGTAGGATACCTTCCAAGGAGATCTGCTAAGAGAGTGCAGACAGAGAGAGACAGAGACAGAGACAGAGAGAGAGTCAGAGAGAGAGAGGTGTATTACAGCAAACAAAAAATTGAAAGAAGGTAGAGATCTGAAAAGCACTTTGATATCAAATATGGAGGTGCAGAATTTGGAATTTGCCCTACTGGGTTTTATTCTTACCTCAGTACAGTATTTCCTCACTATGCCCTTTCTTCCTCTTTGGGATGGTAATATATATTCTGTGCCATTATATGTTGGAAGCATATGATCAGCTTTTTTATTTTGATTTTGTGGGGGTTACAGTTAAGAGATTGCCATGAGTTTCAGAAGAAACTTTGAACTTTTTACACAATGTTGAGACTATGAAAGGCTACAGGGAATTTTGATGTTGGTCGGAATGCAGTTTTATGATATGGATATAAGCCTATTGGGGCCAGAAAGTAGAATGTGATCATTTAAATGAGAATGGTCAACATAGGTTTATATATTTGAATGCTTAGCCATCAGGGAGTGACAGGATTTGAAAAGACTATGAGATTGGGCCTTGTCGCAGAAGGTGTGGCCTTGTTGGAGAAGGTGTGCCATTGGAAATAGTCTCTGAGGTTTCCTCCTGCTGATTAGGACATGGCATGATGGTGATGTAACCCTCTGGAACTGTAAACAAGCCACCAATTAAATGTTTTCTTTTATAAGGATTTCTTTAATCATGTTGTTTCTTCCAAGCAATGTAACAGTGATTAAGACAGTCCCTAAAAGTCCATCTATGTTTTAGTAACTTGATCCTCAGTTTGTGGTGCTATTGGATTGTGGATCTTGTGGATCCATCAGGGGAAAGAAGTTAGTCTTTAGGGAATGCTGTCCAAGAGGCTATTAATTATTGACTCTTGTGTGTCTACCTTTGTTCCCAGCAGCAGTGAGAAGATCCAGACTCCCCTGCCATTTACTTTGCACAAAGTGCAAAGCTGTCCCTTGATCAAAACCACTGAGCTCAATGACCAAGGACTAAAATCTCTGAGCCCCAACATAACTTTCCTTATTTAAATAGCTTTACCTCAGGAATTTGTCATAGTTATAGAAATCTGAAGCACACAGTGAGATAGAATAATGTTACTCTCCACAGAAAAACACATGCAATGTCTAAAACACTTTTCTTGTGTCATGTTCTGCCCAGCAGGCTTATGTATTGTGAAATGATGGCATTTTACATAAACACAGTGAAGGATATATTATCCTCCCTTCAGAGCCAACATAGGTAGAGAGTGTTCAAAGGTAAGTTAAGGACCATGTAGTAATTATCTTTTGGCCTGGTCTTTCACACCTTGCCCAGAGGTTCAGATCCACTCTCAGCCCTTAATTACACAAAGGCTTTTATTAATTTTATATAGAATAGCCTATAGCTCAGACATATTGCTAGATATCTTTTTCATCAGTCTATTTCCATTCATCTGTTTAGCTATGTGGCTTGGTACCACATGTATATATTTGTATACATTGATTTTAATTCTTTAGGGCCTAAGACAGAAGTTAATAGAAGATCTTAAGGTCACCATTGGCTTTATAGAGAGACTTTGCCTCAAAACAACAATGCCCAAAATTTCTTTTAAAAAAATCATTTACTCCATTTATACGTATTATGCAACCTTCCACATTTTTTGTTATGCCCTGAAATATGCTTGATTTAGACACCTGACTATTTTATTGAATTAACAAAAATCTCATTTTAGCAAAAAGCTCTGTAACCTTTCCTCATTGATTGCCTTTGTGGCTGGTTTGCTCTTATCTTCTCAGCTAATTGTCAATTAAATGAATTACTCAGTTCTAGATTCACATGGATTTGAGAACACAGTATCCTTCAAAAGGGAAGAATTTTAACTAATTCAGAAAACCTTATCCCACCACACCCTCATTCTGGGTATTTAGGGATAGCAGAAGGCATTTTGTATCTGACAAATGCAGAACAGAGAGAAAATGGGAGTCATCTGCTTCATGAGACATCTATCCCTTGGTCACCAGGGATTAACCTTTTTCTGGCTAGAAAAAAAAAGTTAGTCAATCTTGCTTTGAATTTCCATTTCTGAGTTTCTATTTTCTTTTTCAGCATCAGGAAAAAAAATAGATTTAGAAACTAGAAGTCATTATATCCAGAGGGAATATTCCCAGGTTTTCTCAGCAGTGACAGAAATGTTCTCTGGAAAGGCTCATCAGTGTACCTCTTAATAGACAGGAACCAGGATGGAATTCTGACTCTATTGGCTACATCTCCATCACTAAGACAGAGTAGCTGACACATGCAACTGAAGGAAGAAATGGCTTAGCTCACAGCTTGAGGATTTCCTCCATTGTAGTGGTTAAGGCATAGTTTCTGGAGTGTGAAGCAGGTGGTTATAGTACGACCCCAGTCGGGAAGCAGAGAGTGGAGAATACTGGAGATCAGCCCTCCTCCCTTTGACTTAGTCAGTCTGTGTTCCCATCTCATTATATAGTGCTATCCACAATTAGGGTGGGTCTTTCCTCAGCTAAATTAAGGGAACACCCTCATAGACATACCTGGAGCTGTGATTCTACTTCACTATAAGTTTATTCAGGTTGACAACAAAGATGCTCTATCACACTGACCCACTATTGAATGAGTGACACCAGAATTCATCAGATAATTGTTCTGATCTTAAGTTTCTTCTTGAAGTTCAATTTGACGATGACGAATATCTCCTGAAGCCTGAAGTTAATTCAACAAATATTCATAAAATATATTATTAGTAAAACCTGTGTTTGTGTCCATGAATTAGCAGTGAATACATTCAACACCACCTTAGCCCTAGAAAAAGTTATAGGCTAAAGCCAGGAATCTATGAAAAGTTTAAAAACAATGGTTGATATAGATTTCTGAGCAAGTTTATTGATAAATGAGCATTCAACACATATGACATCCTCTGTCTTGAATGGCTAATGATTTGCATATGTAAAATTCACATGATCTTCAAAAGCATTTTATCTGATTAGCACACTTTTCTTACAGATACATAATATTTAAGAGGATCTAATATCTTCTTAACAGAGAACATAACATTTTTAAAAATCTAAACTAAGCATAGTCAAGTTGTAAGTACAAAGACAGCTAATTATTTCATTAAATTATATCTTCCACTGTGGATTACACCTATTGAATCCTTTGGAAGTCAGACAGGCAATAAGAAGTTCTAGTTTTTCAGAAGGATGAAGCTATCAAAGTTCAAAGCAATAACATTCTGCAGCTAAAATGGGCTGCAGGGTCTCCACAATGGCATTTTCTAAATGACCCTACAGTAGTCACTCAGTAGTGATTTGGTCAGGCTGAACTCTCTTAGCTAAAGTACTGGCCATGCCTGAAAAAAATGAAAGAAAGAACGAGGAAATGGAGACAATTTTCCGAGTAATTTAGAAGTAAAGCACTTTTCATCTCAATGCTAGAAGAACAATAATTGATATAAATATCTGCCTAGTAGTAGAGACCTCATAATTATGGAAACAGAATCCATCATAGAGACATGGGAAAAGAAAGGTCAGCTAGAGCAACACACATTTGCCTTACCCTAAGATTGGAATGGCAGCCCCACCCATGTATCTGTCAGTGGCTCATGACCAACTCAACTCTCTAGTGTTGCAAAAAGAAAAAAGAAGTCATTAGTTATGTTAACTTATATGGCATATTTCTAATAGTGATTACCATTAAATTTGACAGAGAGGCTATCTGTGATCCTTCAGAGAAGGGAGTGTCCAAAGACAGAAAGGAGAGTCAACAGATGCCCAGCAGTGCAGCAAATGCTGATAGCAACTCCAAAGAAAGAGCATCCTCCCTGGGCTAAGGGCCAGAATCCCATTGCACAAGTCTAAAGGAACTGAGACCCTTTAGTTCTCTTTCACTGTACCTCTCCAGCACTCCTGCTTTAGTGATTGCTCAGCTTAAGCAAATGTACCAATTAATTACAAATAAAAACAAAATAAAACTTCTAGTTAGGGACTGTTTCATCACCCTGAAGGCTAGCCTCCTGGAATGAAAACAGCAGCTAGGGCAGTGCCCACATCTTAACCCTTTTCTTGGTTATATCTAGAGATACCAGATCAAACCCAGAAAGAATCTCAGAAGCTGTGCTTTAACTGTGAGTATCATGTGGGATAAGTAGAGAAAAGGATTGGCTTTTGAGACAAACAGAAGGAACCTAAGAAATAGATTCATAACTTACAAGGTGATTTTTGCTGGTGCTATCTAGATTCTCTGATCTTGAGTTTTCTCAACTACTTGCTGAGTACTCATGAGTGCTAGGTTGTCTACACAAGTGACATTATGTGAAATAAAATAAGTACTTAGTAAGAAATACACAAACACAGACACGCACACAATGGAAATAAGTCTTCTCTCATTTTCTTCTTTCATTCATTCAGACTCATTTTCTAACTTTAACTCAGACCTCCCCCAAATTTTGCAGTTGATTCCTGATGCCAAAGAGGTCAGCTTTATGAAAGCAGAGGTCTCAAACAGCTTTCCCTTTTGATCTCTTGGCTCACTTTGCTAAGTCTTAGTGGAGGTATTACTAAATTCTATAGCTAAATGTGAGTCTGGAATGGCATCCTTGCCTCAATATAAATGTGATGGCCTGTAAGAATGTTTTCACTCTCCTTTATATCTGAGGTACCACACTCATTTGTATAAGAAATAAAGAGGTGGTTAAGAAAAATAAACACAAATCAAAGTGTCCATAGCCACTGTTGCTTTGAGTGATGGTGCTGGGATCATGAGTGGTGGGAACTGGTAATGCCAATATGCTGGTGAGAGTAGAGCAGTTATGCCTCATGGGTGCAGGTGAGCATGCCTAAAGTGTATAGACACTGTCATTCCAAGACTTTGTGAAACACCAGAACAGAAATCTCATTGTGTCTTCAAGTGCTTTTGATCCTGTATACCTGCATCAGCTCAGAATTTAGTTTAGGTGGAGCTGATAGAAAATTATCCCATAAGACTTGAAAGCTTGTTTTCTGAGTGGCCAAGGTGCTGCTTAGAAGATCTTAATAAGACACGCTTGAACTGGAGTAAAGACATCCACTACAACAAAAGTCAAGACATAGAAAGTGGGTAAAGATTTTAAGCTGCTGAGTTGATGTCCCATAGATGCTTTGACACAATATGTCATGTCTAATATAAAGTCACTCCTGAACCATGCCAGCATTTTAGTTATGTTGACTCAGGTCCCCAGCCTGTGTCTGTGTGATTTCAGAAGAAAGAGGAATCAAAGAGGACTGGCCGTCTAGACAGTAGGTTCCAGCACAGAGACCAGGGTCAGTAGAGATGAGGAAATTGGGGCAGCAGGACAAGGGGCACGAAGAGTCCTAAGAATTTGTGAACTCAGTGGAAATGACACCAAGTTCCCCTGATGTGTGTAATATATAGAAATCTGTTTGAGTTAGACTCTCAAGGGTAGCTGCAGGAAATGAGCTGACATAGGAAACACAACAGAAGGTCACAGGAAAAGACAATATTCATGAACCACTCAATAAAATACTAAATTATCAGAAAAATAAGTGAAAAGTAAGATAGATGGAAGAAAATAATAAAAGAACAATAAAGGAACTGCACGGTTATCACAAAAGAAAGCAGGTGACAGACATTGTGCTTCCAGCCATTCTTGTCACTGCAGTCTGAAGCAACAATGCCAGTCACCTCCATCATAAACCTGCATTGGCTTCTCTCATTGTTTCTGGTACCCCTTCCCCTCACCAGTCATCCCCAGAGGTAGTGGTCCTTGACAAGGAGAGGGGTATGGAAGATGATGCGTTGGAAAGCAATGAAGAGCCTCATTCTCCTGATGCCCAAATACATTTCTCAGTGTGCTGCTGTTCTGGGTCCTCTCCTTGTCTGCTATAGTAAACTTTTGAACTGGTAGACGCTCTAATAATGATATTTCATCCATGTCCCCTTTTATGTAAAGAGGATATTAAATATGTACGGGTGCCTCGAAAGGCTTTGCAGTGATTAGCCTTTGAAGAATATAATTCATTTTCTCCTAATCAAAAGTGAACTTTCTGCAAATCTTTAGAGTTCTTGGAAATTATAAGGTACAGTTATCTTAAGGTTTTTTTTTTTTTTTACTTAATCTGTTACAACTGTAATTCAGGTAGAAATTTTTGTGTGGCTATATTCTAGATATACTTAAAAAATTAAAGCCAATATATTCTAGAAACCTAAGATCACAGAATTAAAAGAGGCTGGGGAGATTAATGAACTATTCTTCTCATTTTACAGATAAGAAAGGTAAGATCCAACAGGGGAGACTGGACGTTACTGGTTTTCTTTGCTTGTTTTCACTGGGTCTCACTGAACATAATCTTTTATATAGCACCTACACATTCAGGAAACAGCACTCACAGGGTGGGATTTGTAATTGTGAGGATTGCATATTATCCCCAATTCTTCAACTTGCTTATCTTTACTCTCTTTGGCACGTGACTTTTCAATTCCTCCAAGGAAAAAGGTAGAAGGTAGTTTCCCACATTTTTAAGTTAAACTTTAAATTTGTCCAAATAGCCTACGTTGTTCAGTGGCTTGAGATGAAAGCAACAGTGAGGAAGCCAACCCAGAATCTAAGAGATGCTGTCATGGATCTCTCTGTTCACAATGAAAACACTGGGCCAAGGATTTACTGCCCACAGCTATGTATGGAGAAGCTGGGCTGCTCATCAGCCTTGACCTCAATCATGTACCCAAGCCCAGTGCACCTGCAGATGTGTGAGCAGCTATAGGTGGCTTGAATAAGTGATTAAACTTATGGCTACTTGATGTCAAATTTATCAAGTCATAGAGAGATGAACTATTCAGATCCATCAAATCCTCCAAATGAAAAAATTAACAGAATTTAACTTTCTTATTTTATTTTTTTATTTAGAAGGTTTTTTTACATACCCACCACTGGTCCCCCCCTCACCTTTTCCCAGTCATCCCTCAGCTTCACCCCACCCTAACTATCAAATGCTTTTTAAAAAATGTCCATTCTGTACTAAATTTTATTCCTAAGTCAGTTAAAACCTGTTATACTACATGGTTTTATTGCTCAAAGTAAACAACCCAGAGAAGATCCTTAGAAATAAAGGAGTATGTTATGACCTCTCCAGCTTTGTTTTATGCTTTTCAAATGAAACTTTTCTATTTGCTATATATTCCCTGGCTTCAAGAGGGTGGATCATCATTGTACTAATTTGTATACATAGAACATAAATTTCAGAGTTCTCGGTGTGGATTCAAATATTGAATGTTCTTAATTGTTAATTCACTTCTGGTGAACTTCTTTTCCTTAACCCTAAAGACTTATTATTTACTCTCTTACTTAAGCTTTCTAGTGCTGTGATAAAATTCCACAAACAAAAGCAACTTGGAGCAGACTGGGTTTATTTTAGTTTATTCCTTGTTGTCCATGATCCAGAGAAATCAGAGCAGGAACTCAAGGGAAACATTTGAATACAGAGACTAGAGGAGAAGCCATAAAGGAGAACTGCTTACTGGCTCGCTTAGCCGGCTTTCTTATATAACCTAGGACCACCAACCCAGAGGTGGCACCTCCTATAATGAGCTGGGCCCTCCCACATCAATATTAAGCAAGAAAATGTTCCTACATGCTTGTCCACAAGCCAACCTTGGGGGCAGGGAGCGTTTTCTCATTTAAGATTCTCTCTTCAAAAGGGGCTTGCCTTTGCATGAAGTTAACATACCAGCATACATACCAAAACGAACCTCTAGGGTTACTATGAAATTCAGCCATATGGTATATGAAAAACCTGCCACACTGTTAAAGTCATACAGACTATTAGGGGAAGAGATTTTCTCCCTTGAATTTGGTCCATCCCCTGGTGTTCATGCCCAAACTATTGTTCTTTGCCTTGGTGATTATTAATGGTAAAACTCAAAGCACCTTGGTGCCCTCATTCCTCACAGGAAAAAAAAAAAAGGTTACTCAGAAAGGTTATTTGTTAGAAATAACCAATTCTTGGATTATTTTATTGGTGGTCAGTGTAAGGATTTCCAAAGCTTGCATTTACTTGGAATGTAACTGTCAATCATGCCCCTGGGTGTGGTGATGCAAACATGGGCCCACCCACCCTTTTAATGAAAGGGCTCACACGAGCCCCCCCCCCTTTCTCTCTCTGCTCCCTTCTGCCCCTATCTCTGCTCCCTGCTGTAATAAACTCTAGTGTGGTACTTACGGTGTTGAGATTCCAATCACGAGCCACGTGCAAAAAACTAACATTGGTGCTGATATCACTGGCCAGGCAGCTGTGGCCCTGCATCAAAGGGTGGGGACACAATAAGCTTGGATGAGGTGCATAATGTCCTGGGACTGGCCGAGGATGAATGATGGTGCCCAGGCCCTCTCAGTCCAGCAAATGTTATCACGCAGCAAGATCCTCGCGTGGATATTGAAGTTTCTGGCGGACCATTTCTTTCCTGGTGAACACTGGAGCTGTGCTCTCAGTTCTGCAGGACTAATGGGATCCACCCTTTCTTTCAGGCCTTACAATTGTCAGGGTAGGAGGCAAATCCATGCGACCTTATCAGATACTGCCGCTTAATTGCATTTTTAAAAAAATTCCTATTACTCAGTTATTTTTAGTTATGCCAAGTTGTCCAACAGCTTTAATGGGAAGAGATTTCTTAGCAAAAGTGGGAGCTTTCATTTCATTTAGCCATCACATTTGCCTAAACCCAGACTCGCCAGCTGCTCCAACTGTTCTCTGTTCCTTTTACTGTCCAATCAGCCTATAAGTTCTACCTTCCTGACAATCTGCTTCCTCCCCTCCTCCATCACCTGCCTTCTCCCCTCACCCCAATGGACCATATAGAGTAATTCTGACGCCTATAGCTGCTAAACCCGAAGGCTTCCCACATTAGATTCATTTGTCTAATCTTAAACCTTTTATCCCCCCTCCTCAAAATAGCCAGACGAGACCCAAAATCTTAAAAAGTTTGAAAGCCAAAGTGGTAACCTTGGCTTCTGCTCTGGCCGGCTGCAAGGCCCCAGGCAGTCTGCTTGGAATCCAAGGTAAACAAAGGATTGTCCAACTCTGCAGTTAAAGCAGCCACTCCCTGAGGATACATTGCAGGTAAAACAAAGACCATTCCCCAACCCCCCACCCCACGCAGGAGTCCAGGTAGGCAAAATACAAGATACTTTAATCCTTTCTCTTTACCAGACCTAGCAAAGATCCGCAGACATTAACATGCAGGCAACAGACAATAGAATCCCTTAGCAGAAGAAAATAACCATTCACACAGTGCAGCTAACTCAAGGTTTACTCCCAAGTTTCTTTCTTCCCTCCTTTCCCTTAGCCTGTCACTCCCAAAGCTCTATCACTGCAGACAATAGAATCCCTGAGCAAAAGAAAAGAACCATTCACACACCCGGCTAACTTAAGGTTTACTTCCAAACTCCTTTCCCTTTAGTCATTCCCAAAGCTCTATCACTAACTCATATTTTTTTTCCCCGAGCTGCAAGAAACAAACTTCACGGCCCTGTAATCTAAATCCTTCACTCTGCCAGCAAGATGAGCTAAAGACCTCTCCGTCCTTGTGTCAGCAAGAAGTAACCAAGACCACGACGACGACCCATTCCCGACTAAAAATCCAGTTTTTATATATATATCAAAAGGGTAGAATGTAAGGATTTCCAAAGCTTACATTCAGCTGGAATGTAACTGTCAATCATGCCCCTGGGTGTGGCGATGCAAAGGGCTCACACGAGCCCCCCTTCCCTTTCTCTCTCTGCTCCCTTCTGCCCCCATCTCTGCTCCCTGCTATAATAAACTCTAGTGTGGTACTTATGGTGTTGAGATTCCATTCACACGCCACATGCAAAAAACTAACAGTCAGGACAATGGTGTTCAAAGCCAGAACTGGCTCAGGAGTCTTTTCTTTTTCTTTTTCTTTTTCTTTTTTTTTTTTTTTTTTTTTTTT
>PVIH01011041.1:0-71480 GCA_004025045.1 Sigmodon hispidus
GTGTGTGTGTGTGTGTGTGTGTGTGTGTGTGTGTGTGAGAGAGAGAGAGAGAGAGAGAGAGAGAGAGAGAGAGAGAGAGAGAGAGAGAGAGAGAGATGGGGTGGGGAAGCAGGGCAGGGCAGCCTTTCATCTTATGTGATGCCAATCTCCATGGGATGTGGGCAGACCACATGCCTCTGGCCAGCCCAGAAAGGATGGAAAAGTTGAAGGTGGCTGCCTCAGATGTCTTAGCTGGCTGCTCACTGTAAGTGCCTAGCTCTGTGCTGGGCACTCAGGAGAAATCAGATGCCTTCTAAGTGAAGTGATGGTGGGGGAACAGCCATGAGCAATCTGGGGTGGTGAACCCAGGATTCACAAGCACCAGCAGAAACAAAGGCTTCCATGAGGGTCAGTGGGGAAAGAAATCTGAGGCGCACATCTTGGAATATACTTTTAGCCTTTCTCACCTCAACCTTTACCCCCTGCTTGGCAAAGCACTTCTTTGCTCTGTGTTCCTGGGCATTCTCCTTCCTTCTGGAGGAAAGGCAAGCAAGGTCTCTGACAGATGGAGCTTTTCAGGGTAAAGTTGGAACTCAAGGGAGCCCTCTTAGGATGGAGTATGGGTTTGAAGAATGATCAGGGTGCTTCCTCACTGAGGTCTGTTTAGAGGCCACCCCAGGGAACCCTGATAATAGCTAAGACAGCCAGCTCTGCCCTCTCCAGTCACACTTGTGAAAGCGAACATCTGGTCCCTGGATTTCACGCCGCTTTATTCTGTTCTCTTCGAACCCCTTTGGACTTTCTCATAGTCTTCTCTTCCTCTGGCATGTGTGCTCCATAGGAGAAGTGCCTTGATCACTTTCCAGGGCTGGCTGGCTTCAGTGGCTGGTTCCCAGTGGGTACTCTGCATGTTCATAGACCAGGTATCATGCCAAACCTTCATATGCATCATGTCATTGGCAAAAGGGAGTCAGGCACGTTCTTCATTTTCATCTCTCAGATGAGGGAACGGGATGTAAATAGCTCACTGTAGTGAAAGGCAGCTGCAGTGTTGGAGAACGCCACTCACCGAGGTGACAGTGCTGACTGAAGGGAGCTGCAGACCCATCCCAGTCCGAAGGATGGCACACTTCTCTCTGTAGTTGTCTAACTCACCTCGTGGATGGCTGGAGAGTTTCTATCAGCTGTGTTGTAATAGTTGTGGTATGACTCACGCTGGCTGAGCTTGGGAGGGGGTGTGCTGGGATTTCAGGTAGCATGTCTGTGCTCGCTGCCTTTATAAATGGGTCTTCTCCCTGTTTGGGTCCTGGCTCTATAGTTCCAGCCACCAGCAGAGATCAGCACAGGGTCTTTGTGCCTCCTTACACAAGAAGCCTCCAGAAGTTGTCTTGGCTGAGAAGGGAGGGCTAGTGGTCTGGGATATGTACCAAGGATGCCAGAAGACAGTGTGCAGGGACACAGGGATCCTCCCAGCCATGTGGCAAGGATAGCATAGTCCACCTTTACCACCACAGCTCAGAGAGGCCAAGATTTTAAGGTGACACTGCTCGAGACTTTCTGCCTGGTTTTCCTACTCCTAGGGATACGGCATAGCTCAGGGCCAGGGGAGGCTGGCATGACTGCTCTTGTATGGACAGCTCCGTTCTTGGTTGCTCTGTCTAAGAAGTTATAAGCAGAGACCAGCCAATGAGATGTAATATAATAATTATATCCACTAACAAAAACACTAACTAATGATGGCTGCTCCTCCGAGTCAGAGCTACCTCTGTTTGGGGATAGTAGAGCAAGAAGACACAGAAGCGAGTTCAAGTCCCACTTCAGGAACTTACCAGTATCATGAGGTTGGGCAAGTGACTTAGGATCTAGTCTGTTTCCTCACTTGTATTTGGGTATGAAATTGTGCCCGCCCCAGGTGATCGGGTTGAATCAGATGGTGCTTATAAAGTGCTTTGCACAGTACCCAGAGCCTAGGACTTGGTGATTAGAAAACCTGTTTCCTCATCAGGCTTCACCATGAAACGTCATTTATATCTGCAGAAGAAAATGGCAGCCCTGATTTATAAGGAAAGAACTTAGGCTAAGGCTAAATGGTTGGCAAAAAGGCGGAAGCTACTAAACAGAAGCAAAGATTGACACCCAGGTCTTTCTGACTCTGGGCTTTTAGATCTGCACTAAGTCAGCGACTGCTCTGGGTTCAAGCTCTGCCTATGCTCTGGCTGCTGGCTAAGGCTTAACGGCTGAGTCAGAGTCCCCACCCACAACAGACCAGATGAGGGACTCACTGTGTGGCTAGGCTCACATAACACTAGTACTAAGAACAGTTCCTGCAGGCATGGTGGTGTGTGCCCTTGAAGGGCAGTGCTATCCTTCATCTCTGTCCATCCTTTCCAGAAGGACGACAGCTCATGATCCACTTGCTGCAAAAGTGTGTGATGACACCCCCCCCTCCGAGGACCACAATGCTGAGTGAGCATCCGCCCTCAGGACTGCTCTGTACCCCTGTGAAGGTTGCAACCACACAACTACATTCAATGTGACAACCTTACCAACAACCCTTTTGTCTAACACCCCAGATCTTCATGACTGTCCAGAGACCATGAACATCTGTTGGCCTATAAGAAAATATTGAAATAGTAAACTCCCAGCAGTGATGCTCTGTGGAAAACTGAAATGACAAGACTGTATTTACCGCCCCCCATGCCAGGCAGTCTGTATCATTTTAATACTTAGAAATGCTCCATAGTTTTGCAGCTCTACCATCAGTAAAAGGCTAAGTATGTAGCTGGGTGTGACACAGATTTCGTAGGGCCTAGGTTTGATCCCTGGTATCCCCTACCACAGAAAGGGATTAAGCCAAAACTAGTGCCCACAGACTAGACTACATAGCCAGTATGTTCCTGTCCTTCCTAGGGCAAAGGTGAAGAGATGAAGAGACAAGACTGAGGGCTCAGGAAATGATTCAGTCAGTAAAGTGCTTGCCATACAAACACAGCCTTAGTTCATCCCCAGAACCCACATTAAAAAAAAAAATCCAGGTGTGGTGGTACATGCTTATAATCACAGAGCAAGGAGGTTAGAGACTGATAGATCTTGGAGGCTCACTGGCTCCCCAGCCTAGCCTACTCAGTGAGCCTCAGGCCTATGAGAAACCCTGCCTCAAAGAATCCAAGATGGACTGAGCCTGAAAAAATGGCAGTTGAGAACATACCTGGGTACACACACACACACACACACACACACACACACACACACACACACACGACTCGGAGTCAGCTGACACACCAGCTGTAAGCAGTGAGCATAGATGTTAGATCTGACCTTGCCGTAGCAATGATGGTTATTGTAATTTGTTAAGCAGTAATACTGTGGCATTTGCTTAAAGTCTCTCCCTGTAAGAGTCGGGCACAGGATTCCCTTCCCAGAGGGACCTGGTTCCTAAAAAACCATTTCTGCCTTATTGAAGGCTGTGAGTTCTGGAGCCAACTGCCAGCGACCCAGGACAAAAGCCCTCACTGACTGAGAGCTCAGTTTCCCCTCATTATGGATGTGAGGAATAAATTACTGCGGTGGATTCAGTGGTCCAGGCAGTGGTCTCACACTTACGTGTGCAACATTTAGTTGCTATGATAGAGATGATCTTGCAGAGACTGAAAGAGGTGATACCACATCTAAGGCTCTCCGTGTGCTGCCTGACCAGAACCACACTGAGGTCTGCACGCCCCTAGAGCCTTGGGAACAGTCCTTTGAGCTTGTCCCGGTCTATCTAGCATGGATTGACAGGTGGGGAGGGGCACAGAATGAAAGTGGGCAAGCTGATTGACATTTTGCATAAAAGAAATGTGGGAGCAGTGAGCATCCGAGGGTAGGAATGATCGAAAGAAAATCCTTATACAGCACGTGCCCCAGGCAACAGCATAAGAGATGGTTAATAACTGTTGAACAAGTGGAAATATGGGTGTACTCTACAAAAGGCGTTAATGCCCTGAACATGCTGGCCATTGCCTTCTCCCCTCACCTACAAGGGGAGACCTCTGAAATTAAACTCTTGAGTATATCTCAGGGTCTTCATCATGGGCCTGTGATTCCTCATCTCTAAGGACTTAGATGAACACTTGATGGAAGGTCAGTGGCAAAAATCAGTACCTAATGAAGGAATGCTGTGTTTGGGGGTGTTACTTAGCAAGGGGTCCAACCAACCAGATTCTGGTTTCTAGTGTGTCAGTGCACAGCCATACTCACAGTATCCATACCCAGTCTCCCTTACAACAGCCACATTCACAGCATCCATACCCAGTCTCCCTTACAACAGTCACATTCACAGCATTCATACCCAGGCTCCCTAAAACAGCCACATTCTATGTATCCAGCTCTTTCCCAGGGGATAGGGTGAGAATTTGTTATTGGCCCCATTTGGTAGGTTAGCTGAGATCCAGAGAGAGCCCCTGGTGAAGTGAAGAACCTAGGCTCTTTGATGGAGTGTTACCATAGATACCAGCATGGGCACAAGGGGTCCTGAGGTCTGTTATGAGCTCTACAGTTTGCTGTGGTTTTCTCTATCATCACTGGATGTAAATGGAGGCACAGAGGACATGCCCCCCCTTTTGTTTTTGTTTTTTGAGACAGAGTTTCTTTGTGTCTCTCTGACTCTCCTACAACTCACTATGTAGACCAGGCTGTCCTCAGAGTCCACCTGCCTCTGCCTCCCAGGTGCTAGGATAAAAGGCATCTACCACTGCTCACGTGGCCACCTTTTGAAGGCTTTGTTTTCCTGGAGGTCAGAACATGGACAGGAGTGGGTCACCATCAGCCCCCTTTACATGTTTTATGTACTTTAGATCCTTATCAGTTTTTCCTGACGATATCCACATTTCTGCCTAGTGGTTCCTGGAATATGTAGGGTTCAAAGTCACCCTGAAGTCTCCCCTTAAAATGAGAGACAGTCTCTAGGCACCTCACAAATAAGCAGTTGTTTTTCCTGATCATTCTTGACAAGGATGAAGGAAATACACTACCAGGATTGGCAAGGGTAAGACCAGGCTGGTGTGAACCTCATCAGCCTGTTCTTTGGTCTAGCCATTTTACTCACAGACATTTGGTCTAGGTTAATCATCTGTGGGTAGAGAGGGCCCTAAAGGATGTCTACCAGAACTCCACTTCTAATCCTAAAAAATCAGTTTATATGTGTGCCCTCCATCGAGTCCATATGCCGTCAGACACCAGGCTGTAATCTAGGAGGGGGTCCTAGATGCACCCTCAGTGCCTTGGATGCCTGTCGCTAGGCTTACAGTACAATTGTCAATGCCCAAGAGTCCTCATTCAACCCTCACAGCCGTGAGTAAAGTGAAGGCCAGAAGTGATACACCTTGTCTGAGGTGACCTGAGCAGAGCCTTCGTGATCGACCCCCTGGCTTTAAGTCTTTTCTTCACACGACCTTTCATACACTGGTCTGCTCCTGTCCATAGAGCCCGTTAAGAAGGAGCAAGGAAGGCGTCAGGAAAGCTGTATGTAAAAGGAGCAGGTGCAATTTACATTTTACGATTTTTGTTCATCTGTCAACATGACTTCTTTTGTAAGTGGAAAAAGGAAATTTTACAGTTATTAAAAAGGATCCAATCAGATGGGCTTGTGCTGAGCTGTGCAGGGAACAGTAGAATGTTGCAGTATTGTGTAGGGGTCCTTGCCTTGTGACCAGGAACTGGCTGGATTAGGAGGCAGTCAGAGGGATGGGCCCACTGGGACCTAGGTCCTAGGAGCAGGCTTGTTGAAAAGGCCATCTGAGTCACGTGGGTACCAAGGAAACCCTGAAGCTCACTCTCCCCAGGGACGTGTACCTCGGATCCATCACTAGTCTAGAAAAGATGGTTAGAACGAGAAACTTCCAAATAAAAGTGAACTCTGAAAAACCTGTTAATCCTGCCACAACCAAGGCAAACAGTTTGAGGCACACCCACCTCCCTCTGCCCGAGTCAGGCTGGGGGCTTTCTGTGAGAACTACAGAAGGAAGATGGTCAAGGTCTGGCTGCCCCAGTGGCTCCCAGGGCCCAGGCTGTCCCATCTGTCACACACTGGGGGTGCAGAGGGGATGACTCAGATGTATTCCCGCCCACCCGGAAGGTGGTGGGAAATTCTACAGCGTACCTTCAGGAAACCTTTGCTTTCCTTCAAGAACTTTTGCAAATTCATCTTCGTTATCAGACGAAGCATGCCATGTGTGTTGAGAGCCCATAAGAGTTCTTGGTCCTAACCGTGGGGCATCCAGAAGTCTCTACTATGAACCACTGGCTCCAACACACATAGAGAACAGAGCTACTTGAGAACTTGGATTCTGAGTTCAAATCCCGGAGCTACCACATATTCCTGTGGGACCTTGGGCAAATCCTCTGGTCACTTCGAATCTCAGCTTCATTCAGTAGAGTAGTAGGTATGATTCCTATCCTGTGAGGCTTTGGCAGATGAAGCAACAGAAGCTAAACCTTAGATCCATCCTGGTGAGTGTTGACTATCTTCTTATCTCCAGGGGCGGATATACAGGCGACACAGGGAGTGTTTGCCTCTTTTGCATCTGCCACCTAAGGCCCTCAACCCTGGGCAGATATGCCTGATGATGAGACTTACTCACCACATTCCCCTGCCTCTGTGGGTGTGAGCATGACTGTTGCTCTGCACCCAGGTTCCTGAGAAGTCAGGATTGAGCCTCAGCAGCAAGCAATCAAATGGTGTGGCTATGAGCCTTCGGCCCCATTTCCTCCCCTTGCATAGATGGACTCTGCCATTTGTATTTCTCAGCTCACCAGCACTGGGAAGATAAGAATCCTCATGGGTGGGTGACAGTGGCCTGACTCTCTAGTCTGTGGCTTTGGTGGTTTGGCCATATTTCAGCAGCCTCTGGATGGATTGGTGATCTATTCTGGGGTCACAGGTTCTCATTTGGCTGTTACAACATTCTACTGACAGCCCCAAGTCCCAGTTGGATGGGACCAATTTCACTCTCTCTGTTCTCCATTCTTTGGGGGTTGCCTGAAGCCTACGAGGCAAGTTGGAGGTATTGGAAATTAAGTCTCTAAGTTAAAATCTTCTTATTCCATCAGTGGTGATGCTGATAAGCTCTCGACTCAGACACACTGAGGTTTGAGACCTGGCTCAGCATTTCATCGATGAGTTTAATATCAACCCCAAGGGCCACTGTGTCCTACAGCTTAGATGAAAAACTTCCCTACCAGGGCAACTGTTTGCAAGACCCCAAAAATGCTTTGAGAGTCACAGCGATGCCCCAGGGGAGGAAGCAAAGGTCGTGACATAAAGGCACAAAGGAGTCAGCCTAAGAACTTGCCAGCCCCAAGCATCAGTTTATGACAAGGAGGGTCCTGCAAGCCTGGCAGATGCTCTGGGTCACCATAAAAGAGGCCTCACCTGGGAAAAAGACAGCATCTTTTGGGAGTCCTGAGGACCTCTGAAACCCTCCCCAAGCTCCAACCAAGTCACACCCAGTCGGGACAAATGATGGGAACAAAAGTTAGCCCCTAAGAGTGGGAGGTCCCCACTGATGCCTTGTTTGAACCCTGGGGGAATGAAATGGTTGGGAATTACAGAAAATAAAATACAGGCCATTTAACTTGTTCTACCAGTTTTTATCCCCTTCTGTTTAAAAAAGAAAAAGTCATTTAACTGTTTTAATGCACCAGGTTTCCCTTTCCAAAGACAATGGGCTTTAGGTGACGGCTCTGGTCCCATCTAAAGAGCCCCGAGCTCTTTAGAAATTCCCTCTTCCCAGTGCCCAGCACGGTAGCAACGGCTTCCAACATGTTTTTATTCCTGTCAGGTGGGACAGCTGAGGCCCAGGACAGCAAAGAGTCTGGCTTCAGGAGAGGGTAGAGTTGGGATTTGGATGAGTCCCTGGACTCTGCAGAACCTTGGCTGGAGCCAGCTGTGATTTCACATACAAGCCTGATGGAGTCCCTTTGAAGAAGCTACCCAGACTGAGGGGCGCAGACCTTCCCACCTTCTGCGGAAGCAGTTTCTTTCCCAGAAGACCTAAGTGGCCACCTTGAAGTACCCCTACCTTACGCTTCTGTCTGTGGTAAGGTGCCGGATGCCGGCATGGTGGGGGAGGCTTACATTACAGCTGATGTCTCATCCAGTGGCTGTGACCACTGGCTTTCCTCTCCCTTTGCTACAGAATCCTTCACACCACACTGTCTCTGTGACTGCCTGAGGAGTGACTTGTTCCCATAGCTTTCGGTTCTTTTCTGTGGCTCCAACTCAAACCTCCTGTGAAGTCTCATTTCTTCCTCTTGGGATTGACTTATTTCCGGGTTCTCTGAGATCCTGCTGGGAACCAGACAAAGCATCTTGAGGAACATGAGCATGTCTAGGATGTTGTGAAGCCATGACCCTCTTGGGAATGGATAAGGCAGTTAATCCTCTGGAAAGTCTAATGATTTGAATCCCATTTTTTTTTTTTTTAATTTCTTTAACCCAGGACTTTGCTTTTCTATCCCTCACACATTTCTATAATAACCCATAAACCCACGGCGTAGAGTTGACCTTGTGTTTATCAATTGAAGTTCTTCCTGCTTCTCAGGGTTGAGTCACCAGCCTCACAAAATAAGATCACATCTGATCAGTCAAATCCTTACGGGAAAATATAACATAGAGGAAGATTTTTCTTGAGATATGATAAAGATGTTACCAGAAAACAAGAATTTTCCAGAATTTTGGGATGAGGATAGAATTTAGAATGACCAGCAGGCAACATAGGCCGACCCCCCTCTCCTGACCCTCACTGCCTGTACACACCTTAGTCAGAGACCAAAGCTGAGGGTGAAATGTAATGGACAGCAACCCAAGTCCCAGGGCTGAAGAGATTGCTCAGTGGTTAAGAGCACTGGCTGCTCTTCCAGAGGACCTGGGTTCAATTCCCAGTACCCACACAGAGGCTCACAACTGTTTGTAGTTCCAATTCCAGGGAATCTGACACCTTCACACAGACATGCAGTGGGCATAACACCAGTACATATAAAATAAAAATAAAGAAATAATTAAAAAAAAAGTCTCAGAAACAGTGAGTGAATGAACAAGAAGCCAGTGGAATGACAAACATTATAAATGAATGGATGGGTGAGTTAACTAACTGGGCAGTAGAATGACTGGCCTCCACGCCTTTCCTGGACTCCATGCTGTGCTATTTTCTGCAGCCATGTATGCTTCTTCTCCAGACCTCATCAGTCAACTTTTCCATCAGAGAGCTCATCGCGAGGGCTCCTCACTGTCCCCAGGGTGAAGCCCATACCTGCACCAATGAAGCTGAAGAGCCTTCCTCTGTGATGCCTTGAATGTTCGCAGATCATTTCAGGGAAGCCACAAATACTTTCTGAGGAATGCCCAAGGTAGCCCTGGATTCCTCACTCTGGCCACAGGTCACTTTCCACTTCTCTCTTCACGCCTTTTCTGAAACTATCCTCTTTGCCTCGACCTCCCCTCCACTTCCAAGGCTGCTTAAACCATCCATGGTTTTAAGGCTTAGCCCAACCCCCCAGTGAAAGGAAATAGGCCTGGCAAAAAAGAGGACATTTAGTGTGATTCCATGTACATAAAGGCTAAGAAAAGGCAAAACTGATTAGGTATGGGAGCACACACTTATAACCTCAGCAATCAGAAAGTAGAGGCAAGAGGGTTGAAAGTTCAAGGCCAGCCTGAGCAGCAAGGCTCTCTCAAAAAACAGAGTGCTCACTTTGGCAGTGTATCTGCTAAGATCAGAATGACACAGAGATGATTAGTGTGGCCTCTATGCAAGGAAGACACGCAAATTCATAACGCTGAGGTTTTGGCTGGACAAGGTGTACGTGCCTCTAGCTCCACTTGGGAGGTGAAGGCAGGCAATCCCTGTGAATTCGAGGCCACTCTGGTCTATACAGTGAGTTTCAGGCCAGCCAGAACTACACAGTGAGACCCTGCCAAGATATAAAAATAAAAGACAATAGAAAACCAATCCACTAGGTAAAGATAAAAACTGTGGTTGCTTTTGGGGTATAGCAATTTCTCTAAAGGTCACAAAGGGGGAACTTTGGGCAGTATGGACAGTCAAGATCTTGATTCTGGTAGTGATTACATGAGTGGCTTCATCTGCCAAATTTTATTGATTTCTACTTCAAAGACCTATTCATTTCTCTCAGTATGAATTTAAAAATAAAAATCTTACTACCTAGATGTGTCCCTAGGAGGAATTTGTCCTTCTGTCTATTATTCTGTCAAAGCATTTTGTCTACACAGGAGTTTCCCTGCAGTGGCAAACAGAGACTAGCATTCTATCATGGGGCTTGAAATAATGTAGGAAGTGGCAGAGAGGCCAGTTCTTACTACAGCAAGTTCTGTAGACGCGATGCTGCTTGTTTGTCACCCAGGTGCTCTGTGCTCTGTCCTGCATTTGTAACCTTTGCTTTCTCCGCTGGAGAATGGAGGAGCCTGTACCTCAGTTTACCTGTTCACATGGTCACCATCATATCCAGGATTTGATTATTGTGTGCGGGGCTCTGATTGTACTCAGCCGCCCTGTTTCTGCCTCTCATCCTTGGTTCCGGTCCCTGATCTTCCCCCTCTTTCCTAAGGACGGATACTTCCCATACGTGCCGTCAGAGTGTCCTGAAGCAGGAGGGGACCCAGGACCTTTCCCTGCAGCTCTGTCCCTGCACCAGCACTGGGCTCTGCCATTGCTGCTCTTTTTTTCCCCAGATTTATTTATTTATTATGTATACAGTATACAGAAGAGGGTACCAGATGTCATCATAGATGGTTGTGAGCCACCATGTGGTTGCTGGGAATTGAACTCAGGACCTTTCAAAGGACAGTCAATGCGCTTAACCTCTGAGTCATCTCTCCAGCCCCCTTACTGCTCATTTTTAAACAATTATTCTTAGCAATGGAATTTCTTTTGGAGAAACTGTGACCTCTCTGGAGGTCCCTCACCCCTGTGCATCTCTGTGCCTCAGACATTCTGTTCACAGCAGGACACCCAAGAAGTGTTTGTGCTCCATCTCAGAAGCCACACACGACTTTTTTAGTGTCCATAAAGCCAATACTCAGTAAATCTGAAACCTCTCCAGTCAAGAATTGTCTCTGGATGAAACTAAGACAGTTTGTGGTGAAATGCGGGGGTAGCTGAGCCCCCACACTGGGTTAGGTGACTTGTGTACCCACATAAAACTCAAGGAAGCTGAGGCAGAATGCCTGGGTTTTATACTCTCACCCTTTGAGTTTTTATACTTAAAACCTTTGCTAGTAAATAATTTCTACAATAGATATGGTCCTCCAAATCCACCAGATGTGACAGAATTCTGCTTCTGTCCTCCCCATTTCTGGCATTTCGGAATGACTTGTGAAACCCTGTGCCCATCCTGGAGACAGGTTTGCATGGTATTGGAGGAGATGGACTATCTCAGTTCAAAATCCTTGCTGTCCCTGGGGCATTGATCCTGAACTGCCAGGCATACCATCTGGGCAAAGGGGTTAGGACCCTGCTAGACACCCAAGGAGCCCTGGGCCTCAGTGAGGGTTTTGTTCACCCCTTGGAAAGCAGAGCAGTTAAATAAGCAGGAAACAGAAATCCTGGGGTTGACCCCAGGACTTCCTGACTCAGGAACATTCCCCAAACCCTGAACTATTACTGGGAAACAGGCGGTCTGATCTGGTTTCCCTGCCTGACCCAGAGACACATAACAGCAGGTCCCTGACAGCAGAGCCTAGGCCTCTCAGAGCAGCTCAGGGTCTAGCCCCAGGGCAGGGAGGCAATAAACCTCGCAGGTAGCTGTCCCTGGGAGGGGAGCCCAGGAGCTTCTGGGTGCTTCAGTCATAGGAGCCAGCCACGCAGCATGGCCTAGGCCAGGTGCCAGCTGAAGGCATTGTCATTGGCCGCCCCAGTTACTCCTTTTGTCTGATAATTCCAGCCATGGGTCCCCTCCCAAGGGGAAGTCATCTACCCACTCCTGCCAGAACTTGTCTTCTTTGAACTTGGCTCTTGTAGGTGCCAGAGTGGCTCTTACAATGACTGCACCTCCCACACCTTGCCCCTCACTTCAGGGTCACTTTTGGGTGGGGTGAGCTAAGCCAGGGCTCTCAGAAGAAGGGTCCCTCTTCCTCGGCATTTCTTTTAGGACTTTTTTTTTAATATTTATTTTTATTTTATGTGAATTGGTGCTTTGCCCGCATGCGCAACTGTGCAAAGGTGTCAGATCCTGAAACCACAGACAATTGCCAGCCGTCATGTGGGTACTGGGAATCGAACTCAGGTCCTCTGGAAGAACAGCCAGTGCTCTCAACTGCTGAGCTAACCCTCCAGCCCCCCCCTTTTTTAAGGGTATAATTTTATTTAACATCTAAAGAAAAGGAATTCCAAAGTGTATGAATTTCATAAGTGATTAATTGGGTACTTTATAATCTTTTGGGGGTATAAATCCAAAATCTGCAATTTATATTACAGCACACTTCATTGGAATACTGTCATTTAAAGAGAGAAAAACCAAAACATAGAAACACCCATGGCTGGACACAAACAGATGTCCATCAGTTGATGAATACATTGATGAACAAAGGTGCTATGTCCATTCTTTTGGAATATAAGACAGACACAGGTAGGAACAAGGTTCAACAGAACCTTGAAAACTTACTAGTCAGGGCTGGTATGCAACTCAATTGATAGACCTCTTGCCTAGCATTCACAAAGCCCTGAGTTCAATTCCCCAGCGCTGCCTAAAAACCAGGAGTAATGGCGTATACCTCTAAGCAGAGACAAGGTCATCCCAGCTTCGTAGAGTTTGAGGACAAGCTGGACTACGTGAGACCTTATGATAAAAGAAGGGAAAGGATGGGCTGGAGAGATGGCTCAGCAGTTAAGAGCACTGACTGTTCTTCTAGAGGACCTGAGTTCGATTCCCAGCATCCACATGGCAGCTAACAACTGTCTGTAATTCCAAGGTTTCAAGATTTCCCACCCTTACACAGTTATACATGCAGGCAAAACACCAATTCACATAAAATAATAAAAATAGATATTAAAAGAAAAAAGGGGGAAGGGAGTAAAGACTAAGTGAGAGACCTTTTCAAAAGCCAAAAAAAAATAGACGCTGCCCCCTCCCTCTTCTTTTTTTTTTTTTTTTTTTTTTTTTTTTTTTTTTTTTTTTTTTTTTTTTTTTAAGCAAGGTTTTTCTGGAACTTACTCTATAGACCAGGTGCCTCGAACTCACAGAGATCCGCTTGCCTCTGTCTCCTGAGTACTGAGATTAAAGGCATAAACCACCACCACCAGGCTATGTATGAATTTATTTTTTTTGTTTGGGGTTGTTTTGGTTGGTTGTTTTGATTTTGGTTTTTCGAGACAGGTAATCCTGGCTGTGCTGGAACTAGCTCTGTAGACCAGGCTGGCCTAGAACTCACAATGCAGACTAGGAAAATCTGTAGAGATGGGAACCAGATTGGTGACCCTAGGAGCTTGGAGCAGGAGGGCGTGTATAAGGACTGCAGCCGTGACCTTACCTTGGGGTTTGGAATTAAGCAGTAGTGGAGGCTTCACAACCTTGTGGCTCTACCAAGACCACAGATCTGTGTTTTAAAACAGCGAATTTTATCACATGAATTACATCTCAAAGGAAAAAAAATAGCAGCATTTGTACTGGAAAGCAATAAAGTTGTGTTAAGCCTATTTGATTTTCAAATTTAAATGTAAATTCTTTAAGCAAAATGTAAAATTTAGGTCCTCAGATACAATAAGTGTATGGAAGAGACAGCCACTTGTGGCCGGTGGCTTCCTTCAGTACTGTGGAGCAGAGCACCAAGGCTCTGAGTTGCCATCCCTGGACATCCCCCAGGCAAGTCCCAAAGGGCTGTCACTAGGACCAGGGATGAAGCTGCTTCTTAAAGACCCGCTTTCCTCCCACCATGGTGTCGGCACTTATTATTTCTTCCCATCAACAATGATGTCTTGCAGGTGAAGAAACACAGGCAGGAGATGGAAATCTTTGAGATAAATTCTTCTTTAATACACAGAATAAAGCTTCCTCTTCGTGGTGGGTTTTCATCCACAACCGAGCTACAGAGCAACCACAAAACATGGTCCTCAGGTCCATGTGCTGCCCAGAGATTGCTGCAAGATTTGTTTGCCCACAACCTGCCCATTCATCCTCTTCACTGTCCAAAGCGGGGAACATATAGCTCCCCTTTGCCCAAGTCCACACAGCTCAGTGGCAGCTGAGGCGTGGATCCCATTCACCACAAAAGACATTTTCTTTTACTGGAATCTATTCCTCGGGTTGAAAGGAACATGAGTGGTGCCCTGTGTGTGGTTCCTTCTAGAGCATCCAGCCTGTACCTATTTTTACATAACTTGTCTTCTCTGGTGTTAGGGGACTGGGTGCTGGGCACCCAGTTCAGTGATGTGACAGTACAGGCCTCTTGTGCCTCATGTTACCTGTCTGCCCTTTCAGAGAGCAAGTACAATAGCTTTCGCCAGAGGAGAGCTGGTAAATCTCCTCAAAGGCCTTTGCTAGCAGTGAGCTGAGGGCAGGTCCCCAAAGTTGCCCAACCTTCTTCCTCATACAAGGCTTACTTGGGGTGGAAGTGTCCCGGCTGTCACTCCCTCAGCAGCTTGAGGCCTCTCAATCCAAAATGCAGCACACAAAAGGGAGCCTGGGCCATGTGGGCAGGAGAGAGGTACAGAGGACAAGTAGAAGGCTCAGCCCAGAGTCTTGTTGGCTCCTGGCTCCTGCTGGGGGACAGGTGCTGGGTCCAGAAGGTCTAGAGAGAGCACCCTGGAGGCATCTTCCTGTTTTGGGATCATCAGATCTCTGCATTGAGGGGCAGACACATGTTCAGCAGCACATTATTGCCAACAAAACCATCTTTGAGAAGCACACAGCGATTCTAATGCCAGGGCCTCTCAGGATAGAGAGGAGGGGACGGGACGGCCAACATTTTGTGCCTGTGAAAAGGCAGCCACTCCTTCCCTGTGTACCTCTGGGACAGCTCTCAGGATGGCGAGGAGCCAGACCCATAAACAGTGACAGAGTCCCATATGGGGAGAAATCTTTTTTCTGTTTCCCTCCCTGGGTTTGACGAGACATGACCCTGACAGACTTTGAGGTCTTACTCTAACAGACTGGGAATAAAGCTTAGATTTATCAGGGACTTCACTGTTACCAATTCACTTATTTTTATTTTGAAACTTTTCCCAAATGATTGAAGGCAATATAGAAACTTTAAAACCATATCCCTTTACCAATCAATGCTACTACTTTAAAATCTTACAAACTATTTTTCTATCCATTGAGTCCCCTCCTCCAAAACACACACACATACACACAATCACACACACAATATCAAACACACACAATCACACACACAATTAAACACACACAATCACACACACACAATCACACACAAACACACAATCTCAGATAAGAAACCATCCAATTTTTTTTCTGTTAATTTTCATGACCATAGCAATAATTCTTAGGCACACTTGGTAAATTATCGATACAATCAGAAACAATCCCACCCCAGCCTCCCGGACTCCATGAAGCACGGGGATTTCAAGGTGGCCACCCAAGGAGAGAAACTCCTCCATGTTCCCTCATTAAATGCTGCTGCTAAGTCAGGGCCTGAGATGAAAGCGTGGCTGAGCTGAGTCAGCATGAAGGTCGCCTCACAGGCCTGCTGCCTATTTTAGTGAGCTTACCCTCAGGTCCTCCCTGTCACCAAGTGAAAAGAAGGTCGTTTTTTGTGAACTGGGACCATGCACCTTTTCCTCTGGCTTTTTCTTCTTCCTCCTCAGCTTGAGACTGAGGAAAAACACCTTCTGTAAAAGTAACTCACAGATTACTTCCAAGGACAGGAAGCCCACCAAAGGGAAGAACGTGGCGTTATTTTGAGGGCTGGTGGAGTATTTGCCAACTATGATAAAGCCCCCCTTAAAAAAGCAAAACAAACAAACAAAAGCCTCACTCACTACATTGCAATCTATGGAGACAATTCCCCAGCCTCTGAATGCTAAAATCCCCCTCTGCTTCCTGTTCTCTAGAGACAAGAAATGGCCACTCAGGCCCTGGGCAGTCAAGGCCTTGTTGACTTTAGGGATGAAGCGCTGGGCATCTCTGTGTCCTCTTCTCTTCCCAGTGAAGAAGCACAGCTGCTCCATCCTCTTTCACACTTTGCAAGACTATAAATTATCTGTAAAAGCCCCAAGACAGGACACTTGTGAGGAAACCCCATGTCTCCGGCCTGTTCACTGTGCCCTCCTGAGTGGGGGGTGGGCCTGTGGAGGGGAGTGAATTTCACCCATCACCCAAGCTGGCATGGATGAGTAAAGTGTGAGAGGGGACTGCCACACAGTCACCCACACTTGCTCTGGGCTTCAGAGGGAAGTCGGTCAAAGGGTAACATAAAATTCAATACTTTGCCTAGGGAAGTGTCCCCCGGAACAAATCTCCCCCACTTTCCTTCCTAGGGGAAGGAAAAGGAAACTCAGAAAGGATTAGTGAGAACTTCTTTTGCTTGTGTGTGTGTGTGTGATGTAGACTGACACGTTTAATTGCAGAAAAGGTAGGGAACAGAGGGCTGCTGCCACACTTCACTCACAACAAATTGGCGTGGCTCTGCTATGCTGCTTCTCACTGGCAATCCTATGGCTTACTGTAGGTTCTGCAATTGGAGGCTTAACATGAGCAAAATGGAAATTTCAGTTTCATGATTTGGGACTTGGATGAAACTGGAAAATCACACACAGCCCAACACCTAGAACCTTCCTAAAGCCCCAGTGGTATATCCATGCAGACAGTGACCACTAGGTCCTTCATCAATAAAGACAACAATAGCAAAGAATGCCATCTGACCTTTGCTGATCCTTGCTGCCCCAGGCACCTTTATACCTACTGTATCTAGCCCTCACAATAGGCCTAGGAAGAAACCCAAGTTCAGAGAGAGGACACTGCTGTCGGGGTAACACAGTGCCTGACAAGACCCCACTACTCATGCCCATTACACCTAGCTTCCTAACTGTGAGATCACAACCTCACTTTTACACTTTGCAAATAGGGCCAAGGTTCAAGTCTCTGGTCACAGAGTCAAAAAGACCATGGGTCTGGTGTTGAAGTCAGCATGAGGCATGCTAGTAAATCTTGTTTTGCTGATCTGGAAACTGGGAGAAACCAAGAGGATTAGATGAGATACTTTGCACAAGATGCTATTAGCATGTGCCATCCGTCACTGTGGGCTGACATGGGCTTCAGGGCACACCTAGGTGGGAGGGGCAGAGGAAGGACCCAGCAGGAACTTCCCTGATGAAAGCTATAATTAAGGTCCCTCCTACCACACTGGAGACCCTGGGGCATTGGGATATCTTGCTGTTCACGGGGGTCAGGTCATATCTCTGCATGGATGGGCAGTCACAGGGTTTGGAGGTGGGCCAGATGGGGGCAAACTGGAAGCATATTTGTCTCTGAATTGGGTAGAAGGGCCTGTCTAAGACTGTACCTCAGAGCCTCCATCCACAGGAAGAGGTGGGCTATAATCCCTTTCCTAGGACATGGCAGATTTAGACATAGCCCTATGGTTTCTGTCCAGAGATTTATTGGTTCCCTTCCATGAGCACATTGTAATGTATTGAATTTGATCCAAATTCATATTAAATAACGGCTTCTCTCAGTCAGCACTGTTCTTACATCAGGCTCTGGGCATGATCTGATGGACCCCTCCCATCAGTGGCCCAGCAGGATAGTACCCATTTCTCAGGTATGCACAGTGTGTCCAGTCTGGCTAGGGTATTAAAGTATATTATTAGTCCTACTAAGTGCTGTTTCTAACCCTCTTGTCACAGACAGGGAAACTGAGGCTCAAAGAGAGCAGGTAGGCTTCTCAGGAGCCAGATGGTAAAGGGCCCAGATCTCCCAGGGGGAGTGTGGACATATTTGACCCCTGTGCCATGTGGTTTCTCTACCCCATGAGCAACTGTTATAAACCTATTTGGCAGATGAGTAAACTGAGGAGGCTCTGAGCCAATGCACGGATTGTGTCAGAGTTATGCTCAGCCTGCTGCTGCAGGCTGGCCTGTATTTGTCTGTAGCTAATTTGTCTGTGGGTATGGATGGTGTGGTTGCTCAGCCTTCCTCCCACCCCATGCCATAACCCAGGGCCCTGACTAGAAGAACAATGTCCTTCTTGCTGAGGTCCCACTGGCCAGGCTGAAGCATGAACCCCAGGATTCTGATCCAAAGCCTGAAAACATCTTATTTCCAGAGAAGTCCACTGGATTCAACTCTAGGAAAGTCATTCTTCTGGGTTCCGGTGATTAGCCTCAGACCATTTTGCAAGTCTTTGTTGATCCTCAGCCTTCTAGTAGGTTCCATGTTGAGTCCAACGTGGTAGGTTCCCAGGAGATCCAAGGAAGGGTCTCGGGCAGGTCTGAAGTGAGCTCCCTGGCCCTTCCCACTCAATTGAGATCTGCCTTCCAAGATACAATTTTCACCTTTAAGTGACTGAGACAGGAGACTGTGAGTTTTAGGATAGCGTGGGTTCTGTGGTAAGACTCTGCCTCAACAAACAAAGCCCCCAAACCTACTTTCTTTGTGTCTCTTTTATACAGAGATTAAACAGATTTTTCTTTTCTTTTCCTATGTCTATAAGTATACATTCTTGTGCATATGCATGTCTGTATGTATGTGGACACACATGCATGTTTGTGTGGGTGCATATGTATGTGGAAGCCAAAGCTGACATCAGGAATCATCCTTCATCACTCTTCTATGTTACTCTTGAGGCAGGGTCTTTCAGTCAAACCCAGAGCTTACCAATATGGCTTGTCTCACTGCTGAATTTGCTTAGAGACTTCCTATTTCCACAGTAGGCCTCTTCGTTGTTAATGTGAGTTCTTGGGATCTGAATTCAGCCTCATGCTTTAATCACTGGGCAATCTCTCCAGTCCCAGATTTTTCTTTTGAACAAAGGTGCTCATTCTACAAGTACTTTAAAATCAGCACAATTGATTCTGGGGACACTGAAATGATCTGACATGTCCCTGCCATCTGGGGTCACCAGAGAGAGACATACAGGCCCACACAGTACAGCTCTCTGGCAAAGAAGCCAAAAGACTTCAGGGGGGCTGAAACAGTGAGCTGGGTTTGAAAGGGGTTGATGCTTAGAGCAGCCATCAAGGAATGTTCTAGAATCTAGATGGAGGGCCCAATGCCTAGAGAAATGATGGAAGATGATACAGAATGAGGACATCTTGATTCCTAGTGTGAAAGATGCAGAGGCAGAAGCATGTTGTTATCTGTCTTCAGGGTGCTGGTCTTGGACTCATGAAGCAGGTCACTTCATCACATACTTTTAGTGCCCAGGGATTGTGCTGGGCTGTGGGAACAAGAATACAAACTTCATGGTCTCTGGTGCCTCAGGATCTGGGCTGAGAATTTCATGAGTTGGGATAGAGGTGGTAGGAGATGAAGAGCTGGTTTTTGAGGCCCAGAAGTGATTAAGGTGGGCAGCATCCTCACAGGCCTGAGCAGGAGATGGCATGGGCAGGGCAGCCTCCAGGATGGACTTGAGTAGGAAGAAGGAATTGCCCAGAGGCCTAGGGACAAGAACACACTCCGGGAACAGGGAGTTGCCGGGCTGGGCACGGTATTGGCTGCAGGAAAGAAGTGTAAGGAGATGGGTGAAACAGGTCACTAGGAACCAGGCAGTAGAGCCCTGGGCCCAGACTGAGCAGCTCTGAGCTACCACCACCCTTTGGTTGATTTTCTCCCAAAGAGACAGGTCAGGAAGTGACCCCATCTATGGAGTCAGCATTGAGGGTTCAAGCCTAGCTGCCCTCAACGATGGATGAGTCATGTGACCTTGGACATGTGACTTTGCTTTTTAGAGCCTATGAAATGGGGATAGCAACACTTGTTTGCCAGGACTGTTGTGGGAGCCAGTCAGGGAAAGACTTTACGCCAACTTTCTTTGTCTATTAGTCATTTGCTTTCCAGCTGTGGTCAGGGAAGAATTATTTTCCACTCATTTTCTGGTCTGTGCCTCTTCTCTTCAGCTTAGTCCTTCCCAAGGTGCTGATCCACGCCAGGCTCTGTGCTGATCTTGTAGAAGGCCACTGCCCTGTCCTGGGTGAGCTGATCCCCACCCACCTTCCTCCTTGTCTGTTAGCCACACCCCTGAAAGATCCTGTGGAAGAGTCTCCTGTGAGTCCCAGGGGGAGGGTGGGGACCCAGGGCCATATCAGAAATGACAGAGACCAGAGTACTGGGCTGCCCTTTCAAAAAGAAAACATTGCACTTTGGCTCAAGGTTATGAAATCATTTTATTGAGTGTAGTTTTGATATTAGGTTAGTTTCCTGAAGAGCCAGAGAGAGACTAGATGGCCACCATGAGGGCATGAACATGAGACATCCCTTCCCTGAATTTAGACAACCCCCCTCCACAGGGAAACAGACCACTGGAAGAGAGACCTCCAGGGCACCAACAGTTGCATTCTGAGCACCTCCATGGTAACTATACTGGGTATTTTACAGACACCAATAGCCATGTTGAAGGAAGGAAATCATGTGCAGATCCTGACATCCTCAAGGTCACCAGCCGGCCAGTGGCCAACATGGACACCAAGGGGTGTCGGGGTATGGACAAGGGGCTACGGAAGCCAAACAGCCTCCGGAGGAGCTTCTAAAAGGTTGAAATCCACACAGTTGACAGTTGGTGTCCCTAGATCCAGAGCTTCCAATTCCTACCCTGCCGATCATCTTGCTCCCCCTGACCCCAGGCTTTAGTGGTTTCTCTTCAGATTGTTTCATAGAAATATCGACAAGGCTTGTACTTACGAACAAATGCAACCATTTTGAAATCTAGATCAGCCTCGCATGCCTGCCAACTCGTTAGCGTGTTTGTGGTTCTCAGATCAACCATCGTTCACACACAGAGTGTGGCAAAGGCTTTAGTGCCTGACTCAAGCCCCACTGAGTTCAAACAAAGCGTTTCTCTCCATCTTTCCTTCTCTTGATTTCCGCCCCAGGAACAAGACTCCTCCGACAGATCTACGTAAGGCCTCACTTCCCACGTTTTGCAGCTTTTCACTGGGGGACTTTGTGACTTAAAAGGACTCTTGTGTGCACTGAGGAGAGAACTCACTTATTCTTCTTCTTTTTTTTAAATTCCATCCCCAGAACCCACCACTGGTCTGCATCAAGCTAGGGAGAAGTCCTGTCTCAGAAAACACAGTGTGAAAGTCGCCTGAAGTCTGATGTCTGAGGTTTCCTTCTGGTTTCCACATGAACTCATAGACACACACATCTGCACACAGGAAAACAGCATAGATACATACATACATGGCTCTCAAGTGTGTGCCCTTAAGTAGAGGAAATTGTGGTCTAAGAAAATGTATGTCAGGCAAACTTCATTTACTCTTGAGTCAGAGTGCATGGTTTCTATTAAGTAAAACGCACTTAAACAGAACCAAATATAAGTGAAGGTTGCTTGCTTGGCAAAAGTACTGTTTTTCTCTCCAAGGAGCCAGGCTTCTGTATTTACCAGCATTTCAGCAACTTCAAAGGATAACTGCTGTCAATAAGGACCACCTGCATGGGGCAGAATGGAAGTTCTTAGAAGCGCTTCGCTCTGGGCTAGCATTGTAGGTCAGCAGTAGAGTGCTTGTCCAGCATGCTTGGGGTACTGAGCTTGATTCCCAGCACTGCAAAAAGAAAAAATATTAAGATTGACTTTTGCATAGTTCGGGTTTCTGTTGCTATGAAAAGACTCCATGACCGTGACAACTCTTATAAAGGAAAACATTCAATTGAGGTGTGTGGCGGCTTAGAGATCAAAGGTTCAGTCCAGTATCATCATGGCAGTGTGCAGGTAGACATGGTGCTGGCTACATCTCCATCAGAAGGCAACAGGAAGTGGACTGAATCTTAAAGCCCGCCCCAACAGTGGCATCCTCCAACAAGACCACACCTACTCCAACAAGGCCACGCCTCCTAATAGTGCCACTCCTTTTTGGGACCCATTTTCTTTCAAACCTCCCCTACTTCTCACATACATATACAAAGACACACACATATGTTTTTATTATGTTAAAACATTTTAAGCAAGAAAATGCAGACATTCTCCCACCTCCAGATAACCACACTCCTCCTTTATACTTTGATCATTTCTCTTTGGGCTTTTTTTTTACAAATTACTCATGATACTTCTTATTTTTCTAATCAATCTGATGTCATTTTTGTAATCTTGCTCAGACCCTCACACATTTGTACCCATAACAAAGGCCTGTGCTTTTCTTGGAGGCTTCCTCTGTGTGTGTGTCCATGTACATGAGCAAGTACACAAAGGCCAGAGGTCAATGCCTTCCTCAGCAGCACCCTCCTTTTTTTTTTTTTTTTTTTGAGGCAGCATCTCTCTCTGAACCTGGAGTCCACAGATCCAGTTAAACTGGTGGCCAGCAAGTCTCTGCCTCACAGACATGTCACTGCTGTGGCTTTCAAGGGTTCTGGGGAGTCAAATCTTGGCCCCCATGCTTGTGTGCCAAATGAGCCATCTCCCCAATCACCAGGGTTGTTTTTAAATTAACCTACATTGGATCCTACTTGGTATGTTATTTTGCTAATTCCAGAAGTCATAACTATTAACACCCCATCATCTGGATGAGAAGACTGAGGCCCACTCATTGGCCATCTAGCCTTCCCAAACAGTGAGTTCCAGGTGTTGTTTTTATTTTTCACTTAACAGCAAGTAGCATGGTACTTTTGTGGTACTTGGCCCACAGATAGACCTCATTCTTTCCAAACATCTGTATGTTACAGCTGTGCATTTTACCATGCATTTACTTCCCCATTCAATAGACACTTCTTTTCCAGTTTTTATGATTACAGGCATTTTCTTTCATTCCTCCCCACCCCCAGAGTTGGGGATTGAATGCATGTCCCACAAGCTCCCCATAGCTGAGTTACATTCCCAAATATGTCTGCTTTGTGACAGTGGGGAACTGTAACCAAGTCATGGTCATAGGGCCCTTATATGGCACAGGCTTTTCTTTCTCCCCGGAGAACTTTTATCAAGAGCCAGGTGCCAAGACTGGATGAAGGTCAGTGGAACAGAGTCCCAGAGCGATGCCAGCCATGTGTAAGAGGAGCAGGCATCTGAGAGAACAAGGCTGGCAGCCAGGGAATCCGATCCACTCGCTGGCAGTGCGGTGCGTGTGGTCCCATTCCTCAGGCCTTGTGCAAACACCTGGCTTTGTCACGGGCTGAATAGAAAAGTCAACCCCAAATTAGCACTAATATGAGGGTGGCTAACCCTCTTGTGAGGCCTTTGGGAAACACAAAAGAACTTCAGTGGCTGGGCTGTCCAGCCCAGACAGGTCTGATGTGGAGACATATGTCCAGCAGGAACACCAAGGCCCTAGGAGACTCCACAGCAGCTCCCAGATCACACACAGCTCCAGGTCCTGGAGGGTCTGTTCTCCTGGGGCTACAGCAGGCCTCAGTGCCAGGAGCAGGGCTTTGGGGCTAGTGAAGCCTTTGAAATGAGAAAGGCCTCAGTTCCAACCTCACAGACAGAGTTACACTAAGCAAGTCCTTGCCTCTTCTGGCCTCAGTCTTCTGACCTGCTTCCTAATACTTAAGGGCAGAGTTTGGGACATTCATTCAGGACTGTAACTCAAGAGTCTTTTACATGGGGTCAACACATAGTAGGTCCTCCTTGGGTGCTGGCTGTTTGTGATGTATATAGCATAGGTATCTAGCTTGTTCCCTGCTTCAACCAAGAGCGACGACCATTGTGGTCCCTGAGTGGGCTTTCTTTCCATTCTCGATGTGTGACTCCCAGGAACTCTAGGACAAGAAGGTTCCACCCTCCCTGGCTCCCCCTGCCTGGTTCTCCTCAGTTAAGATGGAAGGCTGGCAGACGTGCAGTGTCCGGAGAGCAACCCGCTGCGTCTGGCCAGACATGTAGTAACCTGTGAGTGTTGTAGCCTTGGGAGCCTGGGTGAGGCACAGGGTTGGCTCGCCCCAGGGGTCTAAGCTGAGAATTGGCTTGCCTGAACTTGAACACTCCTAATCTGACCACTGAATCAGAGAACTGACTGAACCCCAACTTGTCCAGGGCACCTCAGAAGACCACTTGAGGCTGTGGCCAAATCCTTACACAGCAAAATGCCGAGTACAAGGGCCTCATGTGTATGCTAGGGGGTTGTAACCACAAACCATAACCTTTTGGGTCATGGAAAGGATTCTACTGTTTCCCAAGGGTCCACAGGATGCTGGACCTGCATAAGGAACTGGAGTAGATGAGACACAGAGTCTCAGCCATCACTCTGGAGCTTCTAGTCTGGCCCCAGGGGAGGACATGAAACAGAGTTCCCCAATTACAACTGGCAGGTGGCCCAGGAAGAAAGTACAAAGGATTGTGGGTGCTTTTAATTGGGCACTGAACTAGGGTGAGTGTTCTCTGAAGAAATGGTATTGAAGCTACGCAGGAAGAATTGTGGGTGTCAACCAAACCTAGGAACTGGGGTTGTGGTGGGTGAAGAGGGTAGTGTCTCAGAAAGAGGGGCTGGCATATGGAAAGGCCTACAGGCAGGCTTGATGTGCAACATGATTTTATTGAAACTCTATAATAATACCCCAAGAGGAAATACTTCATCTTGTTGATGAGGAAACCAGGGTTCTCAAAGGCTAACTAAGTACCTAGGATCCACAGAGCATGCTGAGCCTGTGAGGTTTTCATGAGGATTTACCCTGAGTCACCCCATCTCTCCAAAGACCAGGCTTGTTCACCTGTAGAAAACATTCAGAAAGAGTCAGCTAGTGAGGTTTTCTGGAAGGCAACTCAGGGCAGGGTAGAGAAGGGGAGGGGAGGGGAGGGAAGGGGGAGGGGAGGGGAGGAAGTGGGGAGGGGAGGAGAAGAGAAAGAAAGAAGTGAAGAGCACTCTACCTTTGAGGTAACTTCAAAGGTAATTCTGAGATTCAGACCTCCTTTTTCCCTGACTTTTGGAGGCTGGCCCATCTGATACACCTCTCTCGAAATGAATCACCATGCAATTCTGGCCAGATGTTCAGATGTGTAAATAAATAAACCAAACATGTGGCCTGGGCCCCTCCTCCTGGAGGAGAGAACCCTGCAGAATGTAAACACAAGAAGAGGCTACCTTGGGATTTCGTGTCCCCCATGGCCATTGCTTCTCCCTGTGGTATTGGCTAAAATCAACACAAGTAAAGCAATTCCATGGTGAGCAGACAGAGGGGAATTCCCGGAGAATGCTTGAGTGAGGCCCAGGTCACCTGCCACAATTTTTTGCAAGCCTAGTCATTGCTGTCCCCAGGAGAACAGCCACAATTTGATGTTCCATGCTGGAGGAGTTATCTGTTTATTAGGAGGTCCTGGGGTGGCAGCCACCCCATACTTCTCAATAGGGACATGATGACTATGACTGGTGTCTCCAGTCAATGAGTGACACCCAGACACCCACCTGTACCCAGGTAGCCACACCTAGGTGGATGAGTGTTAGGTAACTTGGCATGAGCCATCTCTCCACATAGGTCATGCATGCAATTCCCCGTTTGCCCAGATGAGTCACTGTCTACAAGATGAGAACAGTGGGGTCCCAGCCTTGCCTGCTATATCCCCTAGGGAGGCTGCGCAGCAGTGCTCTGGGTTCACAGGACAAGGCTATGTAACAGGCCCTCATTCTAAAATAAGGTTTAAAAAACGCTCAACTGAAATCTTTGAGCCCCAGAAGCAGTAACGCTAAAATTCCCTTGCTCAAGGACACATGACTATCAGGATGGGCCCAGGACTCAAACTGGGTGTGAGGGAGCCCTAGAGCACGCTCTCACCCTCATGCATGTGTGAAAACTCTCATCCTTCACTGATGGATGGTTGGGCTTCTACTTCCTGTTACTTTGAATCCAGAAAGTACATTATTCTATTCCCTGTCAACACATGCATTCCTTTTATATTCAAGGAAAATTGAAATCATATGTTTTTAATTTGATACTCAAGTTCGCAATATTTGTCAGAGGCCTTACAAATATCCTAAGGGGTTGAAACTCACTCAGGATTGCATGGGTCCAAGACAGTGTCTGGAGATACACTCCCTCTCGAACCCCAATACTCACTCTTCCTGAGTGTGAGCAAGTGTGGGGCGTCTGCTCCTGGCATATGACACAGCCTTTAGTAGCAGAACTTCAAGCCTGATGTGGCAGCATACAGCTCTGATTCCAGCACTTGGGAGGCTGGGGCAGGAGAATTGCAAATCCAAGGCCAGCCTGTGATACCTAGCTAGTTTGAGGCCAGTCTGGCTATATGAAAGTCTAGCTCAAAAATGAAAATTTGAGTGGTAACATAGGCCTATAATCCTAATACTTGAGAGTTGAAGGCCAGCCTCTTCTACATTGTGAGCTCAAGGCTAGCCTGGGCTATATGTAACCCTATCTTCAACAAAACAAAATGTTAAATAAAATAAAATAAAATGACTTGCCAGACATTGTAGTGTACATCTTTAGTCCCAGCACTTAGGAAGCAGAGGCAGGTAGATCTCTGTGAATTGCAGGATAGCCTAGCCTAGAAGTTAGTTCTGGACTAGCCAGGGTTACATAGTGAAATTCTGTTACAACAAATAAAAAAGTTGATCAATTAACTAATTAACTAACTAAGAATGGTATAGACCTTAAAAACAAAACATAAAAACCTACAATGACATGAGAAGGTATCAATGGTATAGAGTTAAATATAGAAAAGAGAATATTTGATTGTATTGAGTGTGATGTCAACTACATTTTAAAAAAATCCAAAGGAAGTATTAAGAATTAATATCAAGTATTAATAATAGTTCTCTGAGTGCAGGTTATGGCAACCTTATACTTTTAATTTTTAGCAATAACAATATAGTGTGTGGAGAGAAGGCTCCGCAGTTAAGAACACTTGCTGCTCTTCAGAGGACCAGAGTTTGATTCCCAGCACCAACATCAGGTGCCTGACAACTGTCTATAACACCAGCTCCTAATCCAATGACTCTGGCTTCCAAGGACACCCATGCTCATGTACACATAACCTACATTTAGACACATATACACATAATTTTAAAATAATCAAAAATTAAATATTTAAACAAACTATAGTATGTAACTTTTTGAATCAGACATAAACAGGACAATTGATATACAATCAAATTACAAACCTAGGCATAGATTTGGAGACACAAAGACTTAGAAATCTTGTGATTTATCTACTGTCAGCCAGTTGGCACAGGCTAAGGCTTGGATCTGAAGTCAGATAGTCTGACAGCAGAGGCCACTCATGAGCATGGCAAGTGTATTTTTCTTTAAAGATGGTTTTTTAAGGAGAGGCTCCTGCTCACTGTTTCCAACAGTCTGGGGACAGAAGCAGAGCTGCCCTGTACCAACAGAGTGTGGCTCTGTTTGTTTTGCCAAGAGGATTGACAAGGGACTTGCATCCATGTGGATAAAGAGGCTCCTATCCACAAAAATGTGAATTAAAACCACAATGAGATGCCATAACATATCAATCAGGAGCTTAACAACAGTAAATGTTGACCAGGCTGTGGAGTAACTGGAATGCTTCATATTGATAAGATTATACAATGAGGTAAAATAAATCATACAACCACTTTGGAGAGAGATATATCAATAGTGTATCAAAAAATGAAACATATGTCTACCTTGTGACTCAGTCATTACAGTCCTAAATAGTTACCAAAGAGAAATAAGAGCTTGTCATAAAAGCTTGTATGAGAGTGCTCACAACACTTTGTCACAGTAGACCCAAACTGGAAACAGCCAGTGTCCCTTAGAGAATGGATAGCAAAATCTTACATCCCCAGTAGTAAAAGGAAGGAGGGAGCATTGGGGAGTGGCCATTGAAAGAGCAGTTGCCTGGTGTGTGCAAGGTCCAGGGTATGGCCAGCAGCACACAGAGAGACAGAATAATATGTCTTTATAACAACACGGGCAAACCTCAAAAGCACTGCATTGTGTACGAGAGGTTTTGAATAAGAGTGCACACTGTTTCATTCCATCTATATTGAGGCTGAAGGCAGCTGAAGACAATTGATGATGTAATACATCAGAGCAAACAGCTGGGAGAGGATAGGAACTAGTTCATCCTTCATCTTAAGAGAGTTTGGGGCCGCATGGGTGCATGCAGTTATCAGAAGTTAATAAATACAGGCCTACATTAGTGATTTCAACACATATTAAGTTTACATCAAAGGACAAGAATAGAAAATATTTGTTCACCATTTTGATGTACATTTGTGTGCAACACTATGTACATGAGGTCTTCGGGGAGATGTATTGAGTCTGTAGTTCCCTTTAAGATGAAGGAAAGGAGCTGCGATGATGAAGAGGAGAGGGCAAGATTTACAGGAAGAAAGGCAGATGCAGATGAGCACTCACAGGAGGGTGGCAAAGCCAGTGAGGAAGATGCCTGCCAGCTGTAGAGTACCCCACACACCACACACACACACACACACACACACACACACACACACGAGACAGATTACACATGCATCCACAAGAGACTACACACACATACACTCACATGTATTTATATATACACACTCCACACACATACACTCCACACACAGAGACTACATACAGCACACATGCATATGTACTATACACACACTTGCACACACATGCATACATACACTGTACACACACAGACTACACACACACACACACATACACTACACTCACATGCATACACCCCGTACACAAACACACATATAGTTACAGTACTATTTTAGTGGCCAGCTTGAGAACATGGCATGTAAAATGCTCTCAACATTTTACACTTGAAAGGCCAAAGGAGGGGATTGGCTCCAGTTGCCGATTTGCCTGAGTGACATCATGAGTTCTAGCCCAGTCTAGTTAAAAAGTGTGGTACACAATGTCACACCCCGGAAATTAGGCACAGAAGAGCACAATGTGTGATCATATTTAGTAAAGACAAACCAGAACAATGGCAGAGGTCAGGATGGGGGCAGGCCCAAGGAGAGGTGAATGTCTGTCTGGGTTTCTGGAAAATTTTGCTTCTAGATCTATACACTGATAATGTTCTCTTTGAAAAAAATGCAAAGTGGGCATAATTTTCTATTATGTATATTATAATTTTCTGCACAGACATATTATACGTAATAAAATGGGTTAGGGTTAGTCTCTCTTTGAGAGACTGCATGCTACTGAGTCTTGCTTCAGGCTCTTTGGGGTTGTAGTCCACCACGGATCCTGTCTTTGGTCCCTTCCTCCCTCCCCCAGCCAGGGTCAAGGCTATCAGACCTCCGAAGCCTCCCAGGTTCCTCCAGTGAAACTCAAAGTTGTAGAGATTAACTTGGCTTGGAAATTGGAAACATTTGGGTTCAAGTTTCGGGTTTTGCTACTTACCAGTCAAGTGATCCCAGACAACAACAACAAAAAAAGCCTGGCCCCACTGGGCTTTCTCACCTACACAAGGCACAGCTGTGACACCTGTCTCAGATGGGGTGATAGTGAGTTCCCATAGATCTGTGCACACGGAGAACCTGGCCTGGAGCCCTCCACACAGCTGATGCTTTGGATGCAACAAACTGATGGCTTCAATATTCTCAGCCTTACCTGCTTCCCAGCGCTGACTGGTGGGAAGAGCACTAGGATCCTCTGAGTACCTGCTGACTGCTCACTTAACTGTCACATCTTACTTTCTGAGCCTTAGCCTTCCTCATCCAAACATTAGAATTATCACCCCTGCCTGACAGGACTGTGCGCACGCCAGAAAACCATAGGCTCTTGTAGCCTGAAGAGGGCTGAGGGTTTCTGAGGACCATCCCCTTCTAGAAGTTTCCAAAGTTCACTGTGAGCAATGTTTAGCCTAAGGCAGAACCATGATGTCATGTTGTAGATGGGTCCAGAGCTGTGAGGTATCACCACAGCCTGTTGTCACTTATCCCTGGTGACAGTTGGAAAAGCCTGGGCAGCACAGCTTAGTATCTTCTCTTGGTATTAAGTGGCTGGTCACCCCTAATGAGTGACCCGTCCCCAGGAGGAAAATCCACCACTACCATCTCATAAAATCTGCTTTGGCACAAACACTGCTTTAGGTGCCAGCAGAACCAGAGGTTCCTGAGGCCTGGACTGGGATCCAAGAGCTGTGCGTCTGGCCCTAACAGTAGGCTGCAGGTCTCCAGAGGTGCCAGCTAGATGGGCTCCCTCCTGACAGGCAAGGCAGATTCCCTTCCCACTGTGCACCCTGAAAGGATGCTGGACAGCTTTCCTAGAAGAGCTGGTCATTCCAGTGTGAAGTCTGTGCCTGCCAGGGACTAGATGCTCTACCAGCCACGGGTCCTCAAATAGATACTCCTGACACCAGCCTGGCACCCCTCCTTAGGTGGACAGTCAGGTCATCTCATGTCGGAGTGGGACAAGAACAGAAGACCAAGTGGGATCTTGTTATGTGTGCACTGGAGGTCGGTAGCCAAGAGCTAGTGCTAGGAAGCATGCCAAAGAGCACACATATTTTCACACTGTATATTATCCTCAGTCCCTTTATCTGATGGAGACCCTGAGACTAGAGAGTCACAGTTGCTTGTCATAACACATGGAGGAACCTGGGCCGGCGACCCCTCTACTCCCTTTCACCCATGCACCACAGAATGATACCTGCATTTATTAAGCATGCATGTCGGAGGACATGCAGGGTGCAGGATGACTATCATGGCATGACCCCCCACCCCTCAGAACTACCTGTGAGTCCATAGCATAAATCATTCATTCCCTTCTTTTGGAAGAGGACACTGAACACACTTGGTGGCCACAGTTGCGATGGTTAATATTGTCCATTGGACAGGATCTAGATTGACCTGGGTGATGAGGCTCAGGGCACACCTGTGAGGGATTATGGAGATTAGGTTAATGGAGGCGGAAGGACTCACCCCAAGTGTAGGTCACAGCAGTGCTCAGGCTGGGAGGGGTCTGGATTAGGAGGCAGGAGGGCAGGGCCAGCCACCGACACAGCAGGAAGGGTGCCTGTGGCCAAACCTGACAACCTGACAGGACCCATGAGATAAGAGAGAGCTGGCTCCTGCAAGTTATTCTCTGACCTCTGCATGCACACCGTGACACACACACACACACACACACACACACACACACACACACACACACACGAGCATGGGCATTCATCTCCCCTTTCTAATGGCAGATGACTGGCAATATTTGTCAAGTGTTTTGTCCAGCAACTTGAAAAGTAACTAATACATCCCTCAAGAAGAATCTTTTTATTGTGTTTCTTTCTTATTTTTTTATATATTTATTATGTATACAGTGTACAGATGAGGGTACCAGATGTCATCATAGATGGTTGTGAGCCACCATGTGGCTGCTGGGAATAGAACACAGGACCTCCGGAAGAGCAGTCAGTGTTCTTAACCTCTGAGCCATCTCTCTAGCCCTTATTTCTTATTTTTAATTTGAGACAGGGCTTCACACTGTAAACCAGGCTGGTCTGGAATAGTGTAGTATGATGTTTCTGGGACTCCCAGTCTCTCTAGGTCTGGATCTGCAAACCCGCAGTCCCATAGCTGCTTAGTAATTTGTAGCCCAAGGTCTGGACTCACAGTCTCTTAGTCCCAAATAACCACACAAAGGCTTATATTAACTACAAGCTGATTGGTCCTTGGCTCAGGATTATTACTTCCTAACTCTTATACTGTAAGTTAGCCTATTATTTTTATCTATGCTTAGCCACATGACTTGGTAACTTTTCTCAGAGCAGCTTTCTCATCCTGCTTCTTCTGCATCTCATTGTCCTCTGTTTCTCTGTTCTTCTGCTTCCCAGAATTCTCCTAGTCTGGTTGCCCCGCCTCTACTTCCTGTCTAGCTACTTGACCAATTAACATTTTATTAAACCAATATTTACAATGACAAACATTTACAGTGTACAAAAGCATAATCCCACGACAGTCTAGGCTGGCCTTGAACACAGAGAAATCCTCCTGTCTCAGCCTCATAATTGTGATTACAAGACTAACCTCTGCCTGAGTTGAAGGTAAGTCATCACGCCCTGCAGGGTACATCCTTATCTTTCTCAACAGAGTCAGGCTTTGGGACAGTCTGACAACACTAAAACTTCCTCATCCACCTTCCACAACCCCTGAGATGCCAGTTTGAATCTTCCAGTTCTCAACAGGCCTGAAGTTATTGTGTTTTCTGTCACTCGGCAGTACAGGGCCGGTATTCAAACCTGGGCACTTGTCTCTTGCCATCTCACCCCTGCAAGGGAGGCAAAGCACCACTTGTTTCAAGCCTGAACTCTACTGAAAAACAGAGCTACCTGGCCTGGCTGAATCATCAGTGTCAAGACACCTATATGGAGAACAAGAGAAGCTCCCCGAGTCTAAATGAGGGTGCAATTGCCCCAAATTCCTGGGTTTTTGAGACTATACTACTGGGTGCCTGAGCCAGCTTGCCGGAGTTCAGATCCCAGCTTTACATTGATTAGCTGTGTGACTTCAAGTAAGGAGACAAACTTCTCTAAACCCATTGGTTCTTGAAACAAGACTGGCTATGCTGACAGCCTACCTGCATCTGTCTCCAGGTAGATGGGAGTACACCAGCTGATGTGTACAAAGTGCTTAGAGCAGAGCCTGGAGATGTCACACTTTACAGACATGCCTGCCGTTCCATGCCAGCATTGGGCAATGTATCCAAAGCACTTTACCTTGACTACAAGCACAAATATCTTTGCTGAGTTGCAATTTTGATGCTTCAGCTTGGTTTTTATAGATGGTGGGTGTGACAAACAGCCACCTTACTAAGAACATGTCAGTGTCACCGGCAAAGCAGAGGTATGGTTTCTCATATTACACAATGCTCCTTATCTCCGGTTTCCCTATGCCCTACTCCTGGAGCTGACATCAGAAAGATTATGTCTCCCTGACCAAAACACATAAAATCTGGATCTACTCAAGACTCTTGTGGCTACTGGGAATATGAAATGAAAAAATGTGAACACTGCCCCGAGTATAGCCAGTTCTCATTTCCTCATTGATTTCTTTCTTCATTTAAAACAATTATTTTAAACTGGCCTATGCTACACTTATTTAATCTCAGTAGTCAGGGAGCTGAGGCAGGAGGATGATGAATTCAAGGCCAACCTGGGCTATATAACAAATTTGAGGCCAGCCTGGACTACACAGTGACAACCTATCTAAAACAAAACAAAACAAAACAAAACAAAACAAAAAAACCAAACCTTTAAAACTATCTATTTGAACGTCATTTTTGTTATTGTTTTTTTGATGGAGATGTTCTCCAGGGAAGGGATGGGAAAAGGTTGATGGGTGAGTACCTTGTTATAGTTAGGCAGGAACGAGAAATTCTAGGGTGCTATTGCATAGGAGAGGCTATAGATAAGAATAGCATACTGTACATTTCATAAAGCTAAAAGATTTTGAAAGTTTCGCCATGAAGAAATGATAGCTGCTGGGAGGTGTGTTTAACCTGATATAAGTGTTGCACAATGTGTCCGTGAGTCAGTACAGGACATGAAACCCCTTTCATACGTGCAATCATTTTTTAAATTACTTTAAAAACAACTTAAAAGAGAATCTCTACCTGGCATGGTGCCTTAGACTATTAGCTACTCAGGAGGCTGAGGCTGGAGGTTCATAAATTCCAGGCCAGCAAAGGCTATAACATGAATTCAAGAGAAGCCTGGACAAAAAGTGAGACCCTACCTCAATATAAAGGAGGGTGGGATGTAGCTCAGCAGCGCACTGACAGCTTTTATAGCTGACATGTGTGAGCTCTGAGTTCAAGCCCCAGTACCACCACCAAATAAGAATAAAAAATGTTACACGGATCTATTCTTATTTTGAAATACACACATCTTGATTATCTTTAAAAAATTAAGCATTTTGTTTTCACTTGTGGTGATATATATTTAATAAAATTTGTCTGGAGTATCAGAGAACAGAGCCATCTTTCCAGCCTTTTGTTTGTTTGTGTTTTGTTTTTTTCGAGACTGGGTTTTCTGTGTATTAATTCTATCACCACATTCTCCACTGTAGATTTCGAGGTATTTATCTGTGTGTATGTTTATGTGAGCATATATCTGTGTTTTGTTTTTTGTTTTTTGTTTTTTGTTTTTTTTTTACATTGTGTGTGTGAACTTGTGCATGGACATGTACATGCATTCTTTCCTTCTACTCTGTGATCCCAGGGATCAAACTTAGATCATCAGATTTGGCAACAATTGCCTTTACCCACTGGTCCACCCTGTCAACCCACACATGTTTTTTTATCAAATCAAGTCCTGGAACAGGAGCTAAGGACTCACATGAAGAGCTCCATTCTGCATATCCTTTGGCAAATCTAATTTCAGAAAAGGAGAATCATAGCACATTTTTTGTTGTTGTTGAGCATATGCAAAGACAAAATAATGGTCTTTGATTACATTTCCATGCTTTTGATCTATGACATAGTTGTTTTTAGAATTTATTATTATTAATTATTTTAGAAATTTTATTTTTAATACTGTGTATATGTGCCTGTGTGAGAGTAAGTGTACCTGAGTGTAGGTGCAGGCCTCAACAGAGACCAAAAGAGGATGCTAAATCCCCTGGCGCTAAATTACAGGTCTTGTGAGCTGCCAGACATGGGTGCTAGGAACTGGACCTGGGTCCTCTGGGAGAGCAGCAAGTACTCTTAACTTCTGAGACATCTCTCCAGCCCTGTCTTTTTTTTTTTTAAAGAAATTGAAACTTAACTTTTCCTTCAGTTACTGAAAACATTTTAGTATAATAACAATAACCTCGTTCCTTCATCAAAGCATTTGTGATATGCTCAAATATTTTCTAGGGTTTTTTTTCCTGTGTACCAAGAATGCATATGTGAACAAAATGAACAAGATCCCCATAAAGGAACCACCAATCTTTGTAAGTCCCTACGAGTGGCCACTTCAGAGCTGCAGAGAGAGCAATGCACCAGGCTGAGGTCACAATGGAAAGGGTGGCTGTAGAGACCTTCTCTGAAGCAGTGACTCTGAGACCGGAATGTGGAGACTGGGATGGATGCATCGGTTGGATCTGGGCAGAAAATGCAAAGGCCCAGAGGTTGCAGAACATTTAAGGACTGTGAACAGGGTGTTGCCAAAGCCTGGCAAGAGGTCAGACTCAGCAGTGGTTTAGAGGAGGTTGGGTTTTAAGTGTCAGGTTCTGTCTGGTTTTATCACTGTGCCTGTCGAGGAAGAGAGAAAGTAGATGATGGAGGGAACATAAAGAAGGACATCAGCCAGAACCCAGGAGGCCTACAGGAGGACAGCCATGGACCAGGAGGCCTACAGGAGGACAGCCATGGACCAGGAGGCCTACAGGAGGACAGCCATGGACCAGGAGGCCTATAGGAGGCCTGTCATGGACCAGGAGGCCTACAGGAGGACAGCCATGGACCAGGAGGCCAGCCTTGGACTAGGAGATCTACAGGAGGCCCACCATAGACCAGGTGGCCTACAGAAGGCCCGCCATGGAACAGGAGACCTACAGGAGGCCCACCATGGACCAGGAGGCCTAACCATGGACCTGCAAAGCCCTGGGTGGATTCAGATTTAGTTTGAAGTGAGATGTTCTAGAACAGAGGTTCAAACCTGTCATTCCAGCTACCTAGAAGGCTGAGGCAGGAGGATTACAAGTTCAGTGTTTGCTTGCGCTACACTTAAGTTCAAGGTCAGTCTGAACAACCATTTTTCAACTATAAAAAGATCTGGGATCCAGTTCAGTGGTGAAGCTGCTTGCTCAGCATGTGGGAGGCTCTGGGTTGGGTCCTCAGTACAACAAAGGAATGAACAAAGCCAGCTATGGTGAGAAAGGAGAAAGACAGCGGTCAGGGGTTGCTCTGAGGCTTGGATAAAAGTGACAGTTAGGGACCATCGAGGTGGCTCAGCTTATGAAGGCACTTACCTCCAAGGCTGACACCCAAGAGCAAGAAGATGACTGACTTCCAAGTGCATGCTATGGTATGCATGTGAGCACATGTGAGTACACACATGCACACTTACATACATACACACATATATGCAAACACATATACACATATAAATACACATACATGTTAGATAAGTAAAATAAAAGCAAATGTTATTATCTACTGACCACCTAGTAACGCTCACCATACATACATACACATTCATATACACACATACATGCACACACAGACACAGACACACACACACACACACAGACACAGACACAGACACAGACACACAGACACACACACAGACACAGACACACACAGACACACACACACAGAGACACAGACACAGACACAGACAGACAGACAGACACACACACACACACACACACACACACACACACACACACGTTAGATAAGATAAAAGCGAAGGCCATTATCCCCTGACCTAGTAACATCCAGTGCTGACCTCGGCTTCTTTGCAGGTCCTCCCTTCTCCAAAGCAAAGCTGTGTTTTATGCCATTGGGCCCGTCAGAACAGCTTGCTAAAATCCCTGAGGTTTGCATTCAGATCATTATTCCCCCTACCTCTTATGGGAGGCTGAGGCTCTGGAATCAGGCCCCTGTGTAGGTTCCCCTGACGGTGCCTCTGCTCCTCCAACCCGGCAGCCACAAATGGCATCTTGAGACCATTCAGCAGCTTCGGGATTCCACCAGACAGACTGCTTGGCAGGAAACACTATCTTTACTTTTTAATGTTTATTTTCACCGCTTTGGGGTATGACACAGACTCAGGCTTGGAAGCAGGGGTCATAAGTCCTTTCTGGCTATAGCCAGCAGCAGCTAACTGCCTTTAGTGATCATTGATAACTCTGATAATCTCAGTTGCCACTCACCGACTGTTTCCTGCAGGCTGCGTCCCATCTAAGTGCCACCCGGGTGAGCGTGGGCGGCAGCCACTCCCACTGGTTTCTCTCCCTGGGTCCCCACCCTTCCTCCTGGGATAGCTACTTGGAGACCCAATGGTATCAGCCCTGCCTGTGTTAAGCACAGCAGGCCTTTGATGCATTTTCATAATGAGCCAGTGGCTTTTGACCCATTTCCTGGGCCAAATTCATCCTTTGCGCCTCGCCCTCTTGTCAGAATTTGACCCATGGCCTGCCTCAGGGTGGGCAGGGGGTGCCAGAGAGGGAAAGGCTTACGTGTGAATTGGTCTCTGGCCTCTTGCTTCATGGGGACTGAGAAGTGTGTCTCACTGGGGGGCCATCTGACGGCATCCATGTTGAAGCCAGGGTCCAGTTACTGTTCTGTCCACTTGTGATGATCCCCAAGAGAGGCTTAGTGTCACATGACCATGTACTCTCTTCTCTCTGTTTTAGTTGCAAGCCAACTCCAATTCAATCAATAGTGACAGGATCAAAGACTATTACAGAGAGATGATTGGTGTGCAACAACCTCACACTGAGCTTTTCTGTTCATGTATCCATTGGATCCATTCATCCATCGTCCTATCCATCCACTCTTCCATGTGTGCATTTATTCCTCCATACTCACCCTTCACCATCCATCCATCTATCCACCTACCTACCTACCTATATATCTATATTGTACGAATCCTAATTGATCTTATAATAAAAACCTGGAGCCAGTTACTCAGGCAAATGCGAAAAGATCAGAGACACAGAGGAACAAGCCACAGCCAAGTCTCACCTCACCAACTACTCAGCCAAAAGGGGGAAGATTCTGTCTCCACGAATCCTCAGATTGAATAGAGGCAGCAAGGCTGAAATGAAAAGGAAGCCGAACTCTTGCCTCCTCCCACCTTATATTCCTTTCTCTGCCCAGCCATATCACTTCCTTCTCCAACTTCCTAGTGCTGGGATGGAAGGTGTGGGTGTTTCCCAAGTACTAGGAGCACAGCATGGGATCCCAAGTGCTGGGATTAAAGGTGTGTACCACCACCACCTCACTCTGTTTCTCTTTGAACTGGATTAATCTCATGTTGCCCAGGCTGGCCTTGAACTCACTCAGCTAGATCTCTGCCTCACAAGTGCTAAGATTAAAAGTGTATGTCACCATTGCCTGACCTCTATGGCTAACTTTGTATCTGGCTCTGTCCTCTGAGCTTCAGAAAAATTTTATTTCTTAGATTTCAAAGAATATGTCACCACATATCTATTCATCTATCTACCTACCAGTGTATCCACTCAACTCTCACATCCATCCATCCATTCACTCAACCATCTATCTATCCATCCCTTCTTCTATCCATCTGTCCATTAATTCATCCCATTCATTCTTCCATCCACCCACTAGTGTATCCATCTACCTATCCATTCATTCTCTCAACCACCCACGCACCCATCCATTTACCCTTTGGTGAATCTAATTCTCTACCCATCCACTCAACTACACATCCACATCCATCCACTTACTACTGTGCATTTCTCTCCCCACCCACCTCCCCACCCATTCAGCTATTCAGTTATTCTGGAAAGAACTCTGTCTAAGGCACACGGATACTTGAGTCTATCAGAAATACAGAAGAGAAAGCATGGACTCTGCTCTCAGGGAGTACACAGTGTTACAGGGAAACAGCAGTGAACTGATAATTCCACAGATGTGGAGGGCCATTGATTTCTAAGGGACCCACTGAGCTAAGTTAAGAAACCTCAGCTGAATTGGCCAGAGCCAGTTTGGCCCCTGGAGACTCATTTCTGAGCTCAGGTCTTCATTCTTTTAAACTATTGACTGCAGGCCTTGATAAATCATTACTCCAAACCTAGATTTCAAATAATTACTCGCTTATGAAAATGTGAGAATTAAAGGTCATTTATAGGAGGGAACTTTGCCTGACAGATAGGAAATGGACTTTTTTTAAAAAAAATAAATAAATAAAACCTCCTTTTATTTATATTTTTCTAGAAAGTTCCTGACTGGGTAAGAACCAGTGCCCAACGGGAATGGACTTAGAAGGTAGAGAACAGAATGTCCAGGAGCTTACTTCCTGACATCCTAGTACTAGATGCTAAAACTGCTTTCATTTTTGCATTCAGTTTGTCTCAGTCCTCCTGGGAAGGAAGTTTTATGAGTTCCATTTCTCAGATGAGGAAACAGAGGCAGAAGAGTTTAGCAGCTTGCAAAGCCTGCACAGCTACAGTGTGGCCACACTGGGGTTTCTTCCATTTTACCACAGCCTAGCCCACGCGCAAACCTCATGAGGGTAAAGGGAGAGACACGTCACGATAAAGACCCCAAAGCACCCTCCGGAAGCCCAGAGAATGAGCTGCTTTGGGTTTCTTTTCTTTTTTTCTTTTCTTTTTCTTTCTTTCTTTCTTTTTTTTTTTTTAAAAATTTTCAAGACAGTCATAGCTGTCCTTGACCTCACTCTGTAGACCAGGCTGGCCTCAAACTCATAGAGATCCTCCTGCCTCTGCCTTCCAAGTGCTGGGATTAAAGGTGTGGATTTATTAAAAATATGGATGTTTAATGCTGCAGGAGAGACCTAGACTATGATCTCACAGAAACTGCAGGTGCACTCAGAAAGAGAGGAACTCGAGAGATTCAGGATCAAGCCATTTATAAACTCAGAAGATCATTTTAACCTAAATCTATCAGCTCAAAGAGGACAAGACAAGTTGAGGCGTTTTTTTTTAAAAAAAGATTTATTTTATTTTATATATATGAGTGTTTTGCTTACATGAATGTTTGTGCACCATATAGGTACCTCATGCCCAGGGAGGCCAGAGGAGGGTGTGTGCTCCTTTGGAACTGTAATTAGAGATGATCGTGAGCTGCCATGTGGGTGCTAAGACTCTTAACCCTGGTCCTCTAGAAGAGCAGCCGGCTCTCTTGACTGGCTGAGCCATCTCTCCAGCCCCTTTGTTTATTTTCTTTGCGCACCACATACCAGGTTCCCTCTACGAATCAGACAATATAATGAGTTTAGTAAATGACCCAGATGAAGACCTCAACTCTGTGGATATTATAAGCAAATAAACAAGCAAACTTACAAACATGTGGTGTTATATTGTGTATTTAATGAAAATAATCAAAGAGAAGGCAGTTCTGTTGAAGACAGGCTGCCTGTTGTGGGCTCATAGTTGCCTTGGAAACAAGCTAGACTAGCTACTGAAGGCTCTTCATCCCCTCAACTGGTCCATATGCTTCGAAGGGGTTGGCTTAATAAACAGGCTAGCAACTCTCAGGTATTTCCTCCCAAACATAGAGCTCTTAGGGTTCAGAGGAGGGCTGGAGGAGATGGATCTGAAGCCACTAACGTCTTGTTCTAGAAACAGAAAGTCAACTGAGAGATAAACAGGCTATCTGTCCATCACCCCAAACGGCAGAAGGAGGCGGGAGGCTATGCAGTTCCCAGAGCTCACTTTGCATTTCCCCTGATTACTAAGGCGATGAGGCATCCATCCCTGCACAAGTTTCCTGGCTGTTTGGGTTTCCTGCCCTGTGAGGTGCTTGCTCATGGCCTTCGTTCTTCTTTCTCTGTGACTTCCTTCTCATTTCATACAGGAAGAGAATAAAGTGATTTGCCTACAGTTAGAGCTGATTTACATGCAAGGCAGAAAGTTGTGTTAGTGAGCACAGAGCACTTGCTCAAGACCTGCCTGTGGAATGAATTTAAATGAACAGAGACACCTCACCTGGTGACAGAAGGAGCTTGTGATCCAGAGCCAGTGGCCTTGGCTGCAGCAGCAAACCTGCTTTATCCCTTGTTGCTGTGTGACATGAGCAAGTTCTGGGCTTCTCCATGCCTGGACATTCTTGCAGAAGTATCAGTCTATCCCAGGTGAAGGGACCACCCAGCAGTGGGGCGTGCTTAGTAGTATCTATTTCCCATCTCCCCATTTCCGTGCACAAGCCGGTGGGCTCCAAATCTAGCGGCATGGGCGTTGCCATGGCTTTGTGTCCCCCCCATAGTCCATGTGTTGGAAAGTTGGTCCCCAGTGCAAAAGTGTTGGAGATGAGAGTCTAAGGAAAGGTGACTGGGCCGTGTACTGATGTGGTAAACGGGACTAGGCTAGTTGTCACAGGAGCGGCTTGGTTTTCTCTCTCCCTTTCTGGCCACATGGCAGATGTTTTTACTGTGTAAACATTGAGAAGACCCTCACCATAGTTATCATCGAGGTCTTGAGCTTCTTAGCCTCTGAAGCTTAAGAAATAGATTTATTCTCTTTAGTAATTGCCCATATATCTTATCATATATATACACACACACACACACATATAACAGCTACATGAGCAGATACAGACATGCTTTGAGAGACTGGAAGGTCCTTCATATCACCCAGTTCTGGTGCTCAGATGTAGGGTAGTGTTAGCCTTACTAGGTGAAAGGGTTCTTGCAGATGTAATTAGGTTAGAGACCTAAAGGTGAGAGGTCATCAGGCAGGATTGTTATCACAGGAGGACAGAGAAAGGTGAGGACAGCGTCCTCAGAGACCCAAAAAGGATGAGGTTGGAGGGACACACCTGTGAAGACAGGAAAGGACTGTGATCTAAGGATATTAAGGAGATGCTGGCCACCCCGGAAGCTGGAGAAAGAGAGAGAGAGAGAGGGAGATTGATTCTCCCTGTGTCTTTGGAGGGATAGTGGTACTGCTGGAATTGGCCCTGAGGAACCTATCTCAGACTTCTGACCCATGAACTGTAAGAGAATGACTCTGTGGGTTGTTGTTTTATTTTGTTTTCTGTCTGCAGCACTGAGGGCAGATGTCAGGGCCTCCACGTGCGAGGTAACCCTAGCCTCAGTCCTTTGTGTTGTTTTTGGCCACTGAATGGGACAAGTCTCACACCACAGTGGCAAGAAACCAATATGGTGACATCTCAGAAAGGCTTCGTTTTCTAAAGGAGAGGAAGAATTTGACGGTGCAGAAATAACATACTCCATTTTTGCATTTGTATCGATCCAAGAAGTGTTAAAAAATCTAGTTTTAAATTATCTATTTTATCGTCTCACAAGAGTTTGGAAAGATCACTCCAAGGTGAAAAGCACTTGCTGCCTTTGTAGAGAACCAGGGTTTGGTTTTCAGTACCCTCACTGAGCAGCTCACAACTCTTTATGACTTCAACTACAGGGGCTCTGACACCCTCTTCTGGCCTCTGTGGGTACTGCACACACATAGTGTACACATAGACACATCCATACATATAAATAATAATTGTCATACAGTCAAGGAAAACACAAACCATCATTCCACTTCTTAGCTAAGAACATCAGAGGCCTGGCCAATGCAAGGAATTTAGTCATATTTTATGTCCCCAGTGTTGTTAACACACACAGAGAACAAGCTGCACTATCAGTGACTCATGCTAGAATTTATTTAAGAGGTCGTGGGACAAATGCAGAGAGAAGAAAAAAGGACAGGCCACTCCTGGCCTTATAAGTTAATAGAAATGGCTTCATTTACGTTGTCAAAGCTAGTTAGTAGTAAGCTTAAGCTATTGTTTAAGTATTTATAATTAATGATAAGTCTCTGTGTGGCTATTTGAGAGCTGGCTGGAAGGACAGAAAGTTCTGCTGACATCCAGTGTTGCTCCAAAGCTGGGAAGATTCATGAGTGATCCGTGAAGAGCCGAGATGCTATGGCATATTAGAGAGAGACCTGCATGAGATCACCATGATATAAAATGTCTGCACATAAAATGGAGATTCAGTGTTATGAGGAGTACACATCATCTCTCCTGAGATCCATATTGAAATACAGTCCTCGACATGAGGTTACTAAGAAGTGGGACTAAATAGGACCTTCCAAAGGTGATAAAGACATATTGATGACCACCCAGGCCATTTACAGATCAATCAGCTAATGGGTGAGTGATTTATTTTGAGAATCTGTTACACTGCCAATATGAGGAGGGCAAGAGACACTGTCCATTGGCATTTGATGTCCTGTGCCACCTGAGACCTCTACTAGAGGGGATGCTATCACTACATACCCAGTGAAGCCATCATTTAGATCCAGGCCCATGGTTTTGGACCAGAACCATGAGCCAAGATAAATCTCTTTTTAATAAATTTTCCACCAGACACGGTGGGGCATATCTTTAAGTGCAGCACTTGGGAGGCCAAGGCAGGCATGTGAATCAATAAATTTGAGGCCAGCCTATAGTTAGTTCTGGGATACCCAAGATTACACAGTGACAGCCTGTCTCAAAACAAAACAACAAAAACACAAACAAAAAGTTACTCAATCTTCACTATTGTGTTATTGACAACAGGAAATGGACTCAGACACTGGGGTTAGAGGGTGGGCTCTGGAGAGAGGGTGGAGCCTTAACTGAGGGAGAAAATGAAGAGATAAGAAGCAGCCAGGCTAAAGAAGCCGAGCTTGACAAGAAGATGGGGTGTGTGCTTTCATCAGATCTCCACTGCGAAAGAATTTACACAACTCCACAGGAAAAATCCAGAAGCCTTCTGGAGCTCAGTGGATAAAGGGTCAGAGGTCAAGAGGAGTAAACAACTCACAAGCTTGTGGAACCATGTTTTCTCCTTTGTGAGCCAAGGGATTGGGAACAAACACAGTGCAGATGCCCGCTTCTCAATGTAGCCCAGGGTTTGAGAAAACCCTCAGACCCTGGGCTGCTGAGGATGCTGCAGAGCAGGCACTGTTGTCTATGGCTTGTGAGAGCAGAGTGAGAACAAACTTTGGGGAAAATGATTCAGCAACATTCTATTTAAGTCCCCGGATATCTATATCCTTCCATTGATCACGTTCTTTGGAAAGGTGAGCCTTGGGAGCTATGGAAAGAAAACTTTTCCATGTGAAGGGCTCCCTGCGTTCTTGGATATTCAATAAAATAACAGTCCAAGGACCCAGAAAGAGAGTATGAACCAGGGTTATCTCTACCTAGTGAAATGGCACAGCCATTCAGAACACTGGTGATGAAGAAAGCAGGTTCATTGCCTTACACATAATAGGCTACAAACAACATCGGTGGTACAGCAGCCACACAAAAGCAAAGTATGATGTGTTTCTAATATGGTTTAAAGAAAACTGTGGCGATCTGAAGGAATTATCTATCTCCTTAGCTATGTTAGGGCAGTACCATTGACTGCATCCATGGTTTTATGAATTTTCAGAACTATTCATGGCTCAATTCTGAAAACTCTTCCTACCAAAACAGCTCACCAGTTTCCTTCCTAGTAGACTTCTGGAAGCTTCTAATAGACTTGCTTGTCCACCATCTTGGCTGTTCCACCTGCCTCATGGATATGGGATTAGGCAGCATTGGTCCATACTATGAGGCATTTAGCACTGTCTCAAAGTATGGTGTTTCAAGGAAAAGGATTTAAGAGATAAAAGGAAGAATAAGATTCAAATAAAATATATCAAACCTTAAGGTTATCTAAAGCAATAGGTTCATATGCGGTTTTCAAATTTCTTTTTTTTAATATTTATTTTTATTTTATGTGAATTGGTGTTTTGCTTGCATGTATAACTGTGTGAGGGTGTCAGATCTTGGAATTACAGACAGTTGTTAGCTGCCATGTGGATGCTGGGAATCGAACTCAAGTCCTGCAGAAGAACAGTCAGTGCTCCTAACCGCTGAGCCATCTCTCCAGCCCTCAAATTTCTTTCTACATTTCCTATTTCCAAGTGGTTTAGACTTACGCGTTTAAAAATAGATGAGATGTTTCTTTTTTGGGACAATTCAAAATGAAGTCAAGAGGCTTGGGAAGCAGTCGTTCTCAGACATGTGTCTGTAGGAGGTGGATGCCTAGGCCAGATGAGATTCCAAGCTCAAGGGAAAATGCCAACATGACATCCAGACCATCCCGATTCTGTCTATCAGTTTGTCCTCCCAGAAGCCAAGCACTCCCTGCCCCTTCCTGAGGTTCATAGCCAAGGACATGGAAGGCTGCCTTGGATGAGTCCCCACTACCCAGGATGGATTAGACTAGGGGCCAGCTGATACACCCGTGCAACTGTGAGTCATTTCTTCCTTCACAGAAATGTTTAAGAGCCTTTGTTTGGCTGTCTCCAAACCCACCCAGCCAAACAGCCCTTAGGGACTTGGAGAAGCCGGACTCTGCCCACTGAGTGCAGAGCTAAGAGGAGGAACTGGGTTGGTTTAAAGAAAACCTTTGTGGGCAGGGATGAAAATTAGGTGGAGGGGATAGGAACATATCCATCCGGTGCTGCTCTCCGAAGATCCTTGCGGGCTCAGATCTTTTTTGGTCTAGCACCTCCACCCTCCAGCTGTGGTAAACCTTATAGAGGTTTCATAAATATTCATCCCCTGAATGAACCAAGAGCCTCGTGTCTTGGAGACAAACAGCTTATTTGAGGTGTGGCACATTCGTCTTGGGAAACTAGCAAGACACTGGAAAGTTACAGCTGGAGCAGGGGGCTGTCAGGGAGGAGTCTAAGGCAGGGGGCTGACATGATTGCGTGGGCTATCAGAGGGGTCCTGTTTTTAACCCTGCCATTCTGTGCTAACACCCTCTGTGAGGACTGCTCCCCGGTGTTACACCTACCCCCTCTCTGCTGAGAACACAGGCCAAAGCGGTCCCAGACCATCTTACTTGGGTCAGCTGGACTGGAATTTGCTCCTGGGTATACTGTCAATGAGGTAGGGGAGCTGAGCATCAGGCCAATTTTAGTGACCCTGGCTCGGTATTCATCGGCCAGTAGGCTACATACAAAGGGTCTGGAGTTCTTAGAAACTTGACTTATGTCACCTACTTTCCCCCCTACTCCCAAGGAAGGAACAAATCTTCATTTCACACATGGAGGAAGCCTAGGTCCAGGGAGATTGAGTCGATTTCCCAATGTCACGGCCTGGGATCTGAACATAGATCTGATGACTTTGGCTTGGGTACACCCCTGGACTGTCAGCGGGCCAAGCTGCCTCGCATCCACACCCACCAGCAAAGCATCGCTGTGAGGCTCAAAAATGGGGTCACATATGGAAAGCGTGCTGAGAACACCAACACACCAGCTGATGATGGATCACAGAGATGTCACAGACCCAGAGAGGAGCAGGGACTGGAAAATTTCGTGTCTACCTGACACACCTACATCCCTGCCCCCAAGTCTCCTCTATCCCCGTGAAGGCGGATGGCCCTCAGGCAGCCCATCCCTCCCAAGGTGGGCAGGAAGGAATTTTTCCTGCTCTGGAACCAAGGGTGGTTTCATAACAAGGACTGTGTCCCATGGGTTCTCTGAACCACCCACTCTATGTCTCTATCAGCTGACAAAGTGACCAAAGTCCCTGCTGTAGATTCAGCCAGAACCGAGTCTTTCTGCCTTCCCTTGTCTGCGGTGCAAGAAGACAGGTCAGGATGAAAAGGATCTTGTCACAGGAGGGCAGCCTGACTCCAGGGGCAGGGAAGTCTGGCTAGAGAAAGGTCCTTCCCAGATGTCAGTGGAGGAGAGTCAGAATGGGTGACCAGCTCTCAAACACAGGCTTGCTGTCTGACTCAACGGTGCTGTGCCTCACCCATTCATCATGGTTACTAACAATTTCTCTTTGAGGCGGGGTGACACAGTGACCCCACATGTGCTTCTGAATCAGATAGGCTGAAGGAGGACCCAACACCGCTGCTTTCTCACTACAGGACTTCAATGAAATTACTTCAACTACCCGATCCTCCTGGGCCACATCTGTCCACAGAAACTAATATGGCTCATTCCCAGGATGTCTGTGAGGAATGGAGGAATGACTCTGTGGTCCTGCACAGCACCTGCCACATAGCAGGGGCTCGGTAGGGTAGCCTGGGCAATGTCACTGAGATAGAGGGGTATGTAGGATGCACAGAGAAAACCCATGCTCTGGGAGAGTGTGCATGCAGGCAGGTTCAGAAAACACAGAGGCATACTACCATGAGGAACAGAGCTGAATATTCTGTTCTTCCGCATCCAAGACCATATAACAAAAGACTTGTGGAGTTGAGGTTTAAACTCAGGTTGCTTATTAAAAGTGAGTTACTATTCTTGAGGGAAATTGGGAATCCAGAGTCAGGTAACTTGGGAATATCCCCCTTTTAGCTCAATTTTCCAAACTGCCAAACCCCTCCCTCCCTCCCTCCCTCCCTCCCTGCCCTCCTCCCTCCCTTCCTTGTGTGGCAGGCTTATATATTCAGTTGCACACACATGGAGGCCAGAGGCCAACACTGGCTGTCTTCCTGGGTCATTCTCTACCTTATATGTTTATTATGTTTTCTTGTTTGTTTCTTGGCTTACTTGCTTTATGTTTTTTGAGATCGGGTCTCACTGTGTAGCTCTGGCTAGCCTGGAACTCACTATGTAGACTAGGCTGGCTCGACCTCATAAAGATCCCTCTGCTTCTGCCTTCCTTCTCGGGATTACAGACACAAGCATTTTCACATATGTACAACAAACACTTTATCCACCGGGCCAGCTCCCCAGCCCCAGTGTCTACTTGTTTAAGAGTTTGGCATGTACACACAGTGTACACAGGGCTGGAAACAGTGACACCAGATCTGACCAGATGCAGAGTAACTTACAGAGGCAAGGTTTGACATTTGCTCCCAAGCCTGTGCTGTCTCCCTGCCATACCACCAGCCTAGAAGGATGGCAGAGCCCCCACGAGTCTGTCAGAGGAAGCGCCCATCCATTCTATTGCTTTCTCAACTATTCATCTAAGAGAAGAGATGGCTTCACACTAGGCTAAGTGGTGTCACTGGGAGAACGCACTCATGACATCAGGCAGCCAGGTAAGGTGACAATAAAAAGTGGTCTCACCAGCCCTGCATATCACGGTCTACTGTGTTAGGAAGACAGGCCTTCTTTACGCTTCTAAGCCTGCAGTGAGCCAAAAGAACAAGTGTGAAGTAGCCACACCAGACCCTAATGTGAGGCTCAGTTTGACTTTTCTGGTGTTTGTTTTTTGAGACAGGATGAAAGACCCCAACCTCAAAATTTCCACAAGGCCAATTAGCTGAGAGTCATCCTGAGGACAAGGCCTCAGTATATCAGAGAGCTGACAGTCGGGAATTATTTAGCCAGTTAGCAGGGAGTCATCCTGAGGACCAAGACTCTGTATATCAGTCAAGGTTTCTTAAAAAGATAAGGAAGGCCATGGGAGGGTGGAGAGACTAGGAGTGTCCAATCTTAACACAAACCAGATGTTCACAACACCTCCAGGATCAAAAACTTTACAATCTTGCCCCAAAGTTGAACCTTATCACATCACCCATTAGCAGGAACTTTATATGTAGTTAAAAGTAGCTAAGATATATGTATTATGATTAATCTGATAAGGCTGACTGAATAAAAAGAGAAGAATGTTCTTTGTGGGCGCGCTCAGTTAGCTGAGGCTGCTGATCGCCCACAGGTACCTGTGTATTAAAATTACCTCATGTTATTACAGCCTGAGACTTGTGCTGTGAGTTCTGTGGGCTGGGGTCCTTGAGGATCTTTCAAGGGTCTTGGTTTATAGCTCAGGCTGGCCTTTGAGTTCCCATTCTTCCGGCCTCTGGCTCTTCTAGGAACACAAACACAGGTTCATTTGTGCTTTTGAGTCTGAGGCAGCTGCTTCCCCTCCCTGGGTTATGAGGAAGGTGAAGGTGCCCCACGGCCCTGCCAACACCAGTCCTTGCTAGGTTGTAAGAGACAGAAAAGGTTAAGAAACAGAAGGGGCCACTTGTGACTCATGCAGAGTCCTCTGATCTTTAACAGGGGTGGGATATGACCCGGGTTGGAGTAGCTTCCAACAACACATTAAGGGTCTCACGAGGCTGCCTGGGTGTGAGGGAAGCCAAACTTCCCACGCTCACAAAGACCAAGGCCCAGAAGCATCATTTTCGGAAACTTCCAGCATGATTTTGAGCCCCATGGCAGTGGTCCTTGCAAGACTCTGATTGGTCCCCTGTGACCACAAGATCTAGTAGTGAGCTCTCCTATTGGGCAGAGCCTACAAAAACCTGCCTATCTTTAACATTTTACCCCAATAAGCTGAGGCAGCCTTAGCTCTACATTTTCAGGGTCATTCGACTTGCAGATTGACTCGGCTCCTCCCTCACACCCATATTTTGGTGCCTGTGGCCAGCGAGGTGTCACCCAAAGCTCTGAGACAGAAATCAGATGTCAGACAGCGAGACCAACCACTGAAGCAAGGCAGGAAATCTAGACGAGATTTAAGAACAGCTCACGTGACCGAAGCATTGGGCAAATTCAAGGTCACGGGGATACAGAATGCTCTTAAAGGAGAGAAAGAGCATTGCAAGGTACAAAGTTGATAGTCAGCTGCGATGCTCTGGGGCAGGTAGGGCCACCGAGACATGGAGAAGAACACAGCCATCCCAATAGTTTTCTCAGTAGGCCGAGGAGCATCATGGATCAGGAGCACAAGTCTTGGAGAGGGCCCACATAGTTTCAAATGCCCGTTCTTACTCTTCCAAGCTCTGGGGCTTCACCCCATCTGCCTCTGAGCTTTATAAGGGTTAATAAGAGCAGCTCAGAGCTCAGTGTCTAGGAAGGAAGGTTACTTCCCCTTTAACAGTGGACCATCCCGGGTTCAGTTCTAGACTCCGCATCTGGACCGACCCACTCCTCATTTCCCCAAGTGGCCTGCTTTTCACTCAGAATAGTGAAGGGACAGGATGGGACAGATAGATCCTCCCAGGCTGTCTAGTCTCTTTCAATTCTCTGGAAGCAGGTGGGGCCAGAAAGGCTCCCCTGAACCCTGAGGCAGGCCCCGCTTCTTGCCCAGACATCTCCTGGAGAAACCATGCTGTCAGTATTATGTTCCTGCCCTGTGTGCTGGCCCAGGCCTGGGCTGACCCTCTCTGCATGAGATAGACCATTCCTTTAGCGGTTGAGAAATAGAAGCTGACCATGGTCACCTGCCACTAGAAGGTAGCCAATAGCCAACAACTACAACATAAAGTTTGCAGTCATTGAACTTGCAATGTTTCTCAACTCTTGCCCTAGGGATCTTAGGAGCAAATGTCTAAATTCTCCTGGCAACTCTCCTGGCTGGGTCCCTCCTTGTGTTGAACATCGCGTCTCCTCAGTCTTGAGAACATCAGCAAGAAAAAGATGGCTCTGCCATCTCCAATAACCTCTCATCCCAGCCATACTTACCCTCTGGGTCTTCCAGGACCAGACCTGTGTCTGATTCACCTCTGTGTTCCCAGAATTGGGTACCGCATGGTAGAGCGCTGTTTCTCCGTTCATATTTGAAGAGTAGATATATGCAAGGCTCGTCTCATTCACTGGATCCTAGGCTCCAGGATGTTCTCATCCTAACAGGAAACTGATCCAGCCTAGGGTGTTGTCTGCAGGTTTCCCATTGGCACAGTTACCTTCTCGGGCCAGGGTTTCTTAATGTAGTGCCTGGAAGTTCATATGTTCTCCCCAGAAGGGTGGGCAAAGTTTTCAAGAGTTGGTGGGTAGTTTTCTGGTGAGGAGGGTCACCACAACACGTGTTAGAATTCAGTGAGTTTGTAAGACGAGAAGAAGAAAGAGTATGGAAATGGAGGTGATTCCCGGATGCATTTGGGAAACCTCAGTCCTTTCCTGTTCGGGTTGTGCATACATGCTGCCTTCCTTTCCGCCATGGGAGGGATACTCGGCTCTGGGGGCTTCTGTTGTTATTTAGTCCTTTGGAAAGTTCTATAAACTGGGATTTGTCTGTCCCCTGCACATACACCATGCCTCCTCATATGTGAACACTCACTTTCATGCAGCTCTGGATCTTTTTTTTTTTAATTTAATTTTATTTTGCCTGCATGTATAACTGTGTAAGGGTGTCAGATCTTGGAATTACAGACAGTTGTTAGCTGCCATGTGGTTGCTGGGAATCGAACTCAGGTCCTCTGGAAGCACAGTCAGTGCTCTTAACGGCTGAGCCATCTCTCCAGCCCCCCTGGATCTTTTTAAGACTCCTTTAGAAGCCCAGTGGGGATCCAGGCCAGGCCTGGTGCACGCTAGGGAATCTCCCGCCTCCTCTGCCCCGGCCCTTTATGAATTCAGCCCCATTTCTCCCTGAGGCTTCCTAAGGGTTTCCTGCATCCTTCCCTGTCCTTCCGGCCTCTGCTTTCTGGTCTTCAGCTTCCTGCTAGACCACAGCTTCCACTGAGAGAGCCTCCAGACAGACACAGCTTCACACATTGCCGGGCTACTCCTGATTTTCAAGGCATTTCTGTGGTCCTTTAGCTGACAGGGCCACTGACAGATTGTGGTCTCCAGAAAAACAGACACCACACCTGTTCCTCTCCATTCTGTTTCTGTTGCCTAAATACTATAGGCACTAAATAAATGAGCTAGGTACACGAGAGCGATCTTGTGAAAACTCGGAGGGCCTATAGCTGAACCTACTTCTTTGATGCCTTTTTCTAATGGATGTGCAGCATTTGCCAGGATGCCTCATTTGCATAAGTGGTATAGGATGGCCATTCTGAAGCTTGAAGGGAAAGCCTCATCCCGTCACTCTTGAGAATAAAAATCCTGACTCCTCCTCAGGCCTAGGAAAAGGAGTTGAGGTATGTAGACTCTGAAGCCAGGCAGTCTGAGTTTGAATCTCACAGTAACTCTATGACCCTGAGCATGATGATCTCTTTGCCCAAATCCTCCTCATTTCTTACCCAAGGATGATGATATTCCCTAATTCTCAGGCTGCTTAGGTGACCTTTGGAAAATTTCTGCATTTGTAATCCAGAGAAGGACATAGCCAGTGTGTGGCGGTCTCTAATGGCCAAGTACTTCAAGTCCCTCCTGCTCTTTGCTATTCTATAATCTACGCAACGCTCAGTCGCCTTCACTTTTTGCCAACCTATGGCTACTGAGTGTTAGTCAGAAGAACCTGACTCTGGCTCTGGAGCACATGGGGCAAATCTTAGTTTCAGCAAAATGGCCATAGTTATGTGCAGGTCTTGAATCTTGGAATTTTCTTATTCATAGATCAGGCTCCAAATGCCACATCAAGCCTGCAGCTTGCAGCCTGCGGGGACAATCTGTGATGCCCCTCACCTGACTCTTGGGAACAAAAGGAAAAAGATTCACATCTGCTGAGCATCTACCGTAACCCCCGGCGTCCTGCACATATTACCCTTTATGCCAATCGAAGGCATGCAGGAACCCACAGAGATGACTGTGACTTGGAAATCATACGTCTACTCCACAGCTTATTGGCATTTCCTGCCAATATGTGGACTTTGTGCAAATGTCTGCACTTTTGTTAGAAGAGCTCTGAAATGTTCTTTGTGGTAATGGAACAGTTCTGTATCTTGATTGAGGTGGTGATTACATGATGGGATAAAATTTCAAAAAGCACGTGCCCGTGAGCACATGGACTGTGTGTTGGGTTTCTGAGTTCACAGAATTGTACCAATGTCAGCTTGCTGGTTTAGAGTACTGTGGTTGCATTAGCTGTCCCTATTGGGGGAAGTTGTGGAAGGGTCCATGGGAACTCTTCAAGCTATCTCTGTAAGTTTTTGTGTCTTAAATTAGAATTTAAAACTAAAATATTATTTAAAGATATAAGAATTAAGAAAGGGTTGGGGCTGGGGCTGGGGGTGAGATGGCTCTGTGGCGAAGTCTGGCTAATGCGCATACTGCATTTCAAGAAGACATAAGTTCCTTTCCCAGCATCCATATCAGGCAGCTCACAACTCAGCACTCATGGATCTGCTGCCCTCTCTGGCCTCCAGGGGAACTGCACTCAGGTGCAACCCTTCCTCCCACAAACATTTTACAGGGCTACGTGGACAAATTGAGGGTACCAACAAACTGGATTTCATGGGGTCTGTAGCAGCCTCCTCGATAGGTCTCGTCTCTCTCTGCCCCTCAGGTCACAGTTTCTTTTGAGTTCTTTAAATCAAGAGACTGAGATTCGGGCAGAGGTGATTCTGTCCTGGTACCTACCCATGTCATAGCCTTCCAGTGAATGTGACTGACAGTCATGACTATCACTAAGGCACACTGTGATTGGTCTGACCCAGTGATGTGCCAAATGACCCAGACAAGCCAGTGAGACATCTTATCTCAGCTCTTCAGGGCCAGTTATGCACATCTCTTCCCAGATCTATCTTTGGATGACTTCGAAACCAATCACAGAGGCATCTTTCCAAGAGAATCAGCCAAATAGCACTGCACTTCCCCAATCCTTATCATTAACTTAAATCAGAAAGAAGGTTTGATGTTTCCCAAGGGGCCGTGAGGCACCTGTTAGGAGAGCAGGAATAAGCATTGGTCGACTCTAGGAATGACATTGGCAAGCCAGGGTACCAGCCACATGGACAATCCCTTGAGATGGCAGGCCTGGCAAGCAGCCCACATTCTATGGCACCTTAAGTGGGTCAGCCCCATGTTAGGGCCTCCATCCTCTGAGGAAGGATGGGAGACAGGCCTTGAGCTAGGTCTTCAAGGGCCGCAGGAAAAGATTCAGTTATAGTTCAAACTAGTCTAATTTTTAGCTACCTAAAAAAAAAGCAACCATGAAGCTCATTGCTGTCAGATACTATTATGAAGAATAAGATTGCATTTTAAAAACATCATGGGGCTTGGTAGCTAAGAATACTGACTGCTTTCACAGAGGCCCAGGTTCCATTCCCAGCACCCATGTGGAGGCTCACAACAGTCTGTAACTCCAATTCCAGGGGATCCTATGCTCTCTTCTGGCTCCTATCGGGCACTGCATGCACATGGTGCACAGACATATATGTAGTCAAAATACTCATACACGTAAAAATTTAAAACAGGAATTGCTTTTAATGTTCAGAAAATTAGAATTATAATAGCAGTCTCCAAAAATAAAGTTTTATAAGTCATTAAAATCAAATTACAGGCTTTGGTTCTGAGGACTCTGACTCTTTGGGTCATGAGCAAATGTGGATTCCATTTATGAAGAACCTCGACATTTCTGCCAGCGAGGGAAGCTGCAGGCCGGAGCAGCTCCTGGAGAGCTGGCTGGCCACTGGCAAGGTTGTGCTAGACACCATCATCAGATCAGCTAAAAGTACACAAAACAGTGACTCAGAGTTTAAACAGAAAGAGGCTTTTATAGAGTTCATGTCTGCAAATCAGAGAGTAGGAGGCCTTTGGGCCAGCTCTGTAGTGACCCTGGGAATCTGCAGGCACTTGGGTTCTACCCACCCCCACCCCACCCTGGTGTGTGTGTGTGTGTGTGTGTGTGTGTGTGTGTGTGTGAGAGAGAGAGAGAGAGAGAGAGAGAGAGAGAGAGAGAGAGAACTTTCTTCCCACCTCCAACAAAATCTCCTTTCAGTCTGGGATGTCCTGTTTGCCTTCTGCCAGTAACTGGTACCAGAGAAGGCTGTTCTCAACTTGACTTAAACTAGGTTTCTGGTCTTGCTATTGGATAGCCAAGCATAAGCTTCTGTACGCATGTTGTTGCTTATACACGTTATTGCTACTCCTCATTGGAATGAGCCAAACAGTGGGGGACAATCAGTGCTCCTCATGCTGGGGCAGGTTTGCAGATGATCCCTAAAATCCTTCGTTCTTTCTTGAGTTCATAAGTAGACTACATCTCCCAGACTCCCTTGCAGTTTGTTAGACATGGCCAACCATGTGGGTGGAAGTGAAGTGTTGCCACTCAGCTGTCTAGAGTAGAAATGTTTCAAAGACAAGGGGCTACAGTGCTTTTCTGGAAACATTCTTGTGCGTTTTTGTTTATTATTGTTTTTATTTTTAACTCAGGGCCTCACACACACTGGGCACATCATGGAGCCACATCCCCAGTATTCTGAGAATTTTAGGTCTTGTTGCCTCATCTAGCTCACATCATCTTTCTCCTTCCCATTTTTTGATCCCCAATGTCCCCTCCTCCCTCTCCTCTTTCTCCTTCCCTTCTTGCCCCCCCAATAACTCTTTCACTCAACAAAGTAAAGTTCTTTTTTATTGTTGTGTTAGTTTGCTTCGAAACAGAGTTTCTCTGTGTAGTCCTGTAGACCAGGCTGGCCTTAAACTCACAGAGATCCCCCTGCTTCTGCCTCCTGAGTACTGAGATTAAAGGTGTGCACCATCGCCACCCAGCAAGTCATTCTTATTCAAGTGCCAATACTTAAAAAGAAATCCAGCTGCTAGCTGGATTGGTCACAGAGTTTGTAAACCCTGCTCTAGACCAACACCAGGACCCACGTATTTAAAATGAAAAATAAACTTTTATAACTTAAACTTTAATAAAATGTATGTAATGCAGATTTTATCATTTTAAACATTTCTTGTTTGTTTGTGCTAAGTTTGCCTTATGTAAGCCCAGGTTGGTCCTGAATTCCTGATGCTCCTGCCTCAGCCTCCTGAGAGCATGGGTTGGAGTGTACCACCCTGGGCAAAGCTGGAACTCTATATGCACCGGTAACTCCCATCCCCTCCCAGCCCAGCCCTGATGAACACTCTTTTACTCATTGTTTATGGAGCTGACAGTGGCTGCCATACACATGGAATCATAACTTTTGTATTCAACTTAATTGATGTTGCGTGATGCTGCAGAAGTTCATTCATAGTCTAACAGGTGTCAGAACTTTCACCCTTATGAAGAAGGCTATAGTAATAAGTTTCTGGCCCGGAATAAGTAATAGCTCTGTGGTCTGGACCAGCAATTCCAAATAATCACACAAAGTCTTTATATTAATTACATGCTGTTTGGCCTATGGCTCAGGCATATAACTTGCTTACACTTACTCTTAAACTAACCCATGATTAGACAAAGTGGCTTAGAACCTTTTCTCAGAGCATCCTCGTCTTCTGTCCTCTGCATCTGCCGGGCATCTCTCTCTGCTCTTCCTCTTCCCAGAGTTTTCTTAGTCTGGTAGCCCCGCCCATACTTCCTGTATGTCTTCCGGCCAATCAGCATTTTATTAAACCAGTAGGAGGGACAAATATTTGCAAACTACAAGGGCATAATCCCATAGCAGAAGGCTGGCTAGTAGTTAATTGTATGTGTTTCTCCATTTGTTATAGTGGTCTGTATATTAGCAGTGATGCTTCTGTGGCTGGGAGGCAAGTATCTGTTCAAACCTCTGCTTCTAATTTCTTTAATCATATATGTAGTAGTAATAGCAGTGGTAGTTGTTGTTGGTAGTGGTGGTGGTGATGTGTGTGTGCACTTGGAGGCCAGGGATCAACCTTGGCTGTCATTTTTCAGGTAACATCCATCTTGTTTGTTGAGACAGAGACTCTCACTGGCCTAGATCTCACCAAGTAGGCTAGGCTGGCTGGCCAATGAGTCCTAAGGACCTGCCTGTCTCTAACACTCTAACCAGCATGCTTTACCTTTTCATATGGCTTCTAGGAATTATACTCTGCTCCTCAGGCATGCCAGGAAAGCACTTTACCCAGCAAGCTATCTTCCCCAACCCCATAGTGAAATCACTTTTATTGCTTTCAGTCTCCAGGCATTGTAAGCTTATTTCTTGGAGTAGGAAGCATTGACAAACCCGTTAAGACAATATTGTCCTGGATCCCTCATAGGGGAGAGGAAGGGTATGAGAGCAAAGCCCTTCTACCTCAGAGGCTGTATGATACAACATAGTCCAACTCTCTGCAGACACCTACATGGTACCCTTCCCTATTCTCAGAATTCACATACAGTTGGATTTCCCACCATCGGCTGTCTTCCCATTCTAGATGCTGGGTATGTGTGCACATGCCCAGGCACAGATCCAGTGAGCCAAATTCAAATTACTCCTACAGCATGAGAGAGGCCTCAAGGACCCACCCAAAAGTCAGGTCCATCAAAATTTAGTACAGAAAGCCTGCCTGGGGGCAGGCTCAGGCCTAGGGAATGTATCTGACCCCAATATTCCTCCTCACCTTTACTGAGTCTCAGGGTAGGGCCAGGGCACTAGCTCTCGATCCAGAGCTCACTAGGAGGCTGTAAGCAGGAGCCTACAGCCTTCCCCCACCCAGCACATGGGCTCCTCTGACCTTCTGGAGACAGCTGCGCTCACATAGCATCCAGCTACCTACCTAGTGACTCCTGAGGCAGTGAACTTCCTGTTCTTCTGTGCAGATGATTCTACACACTCCACCTCCAAGGTGGCAGCCCCATAGCCAGTCACTGTTAATAAGTCTTCCACATAAGGAAGAGTGATTTGTCCAAGGTGGAGTGTAAAACTCAGTGTGGTTCCAGAATTGGGCAAGCCTGAGATCCTGCCCAGCAGGTCCCTCCAGGATGGGAAGGGAGGCTTTGCCACTGACAGTCCTGAATCCCAGCCCTGGCTTCTTCATTGTGCTGTGTTACCTTTGTCAAGCCATCCAACCTCTCTGGGCCTGTTTCCCGATCTTTGTGATGAAGACTGTATACAAAGATTATCAAAGGCTCTTCTCACAGGGTTGTGTAAGCGCTGAGATGCTTAGGTGAACACACAGTATGCTTGTCTCCAGCCACAGATGACTCAGTTCATCTAACCAGAAAGTTCATGGGGTCACACTGTATATCTCAGCCTTTTCTTATTTACTAATCTTGGGGACAGAGTTAGAAAAGGAGCCCTGAGCCTGAGTTCTGGTTCTATCACTAGAGACTGTAAGGAAGAGAGGCTTTGTCCTCAGCTTGAGTCTGTACCTTCTGAGATCAGCCCCAGCTCTGACACTCTTGAACTTGAGACAGACCAGATTCATTGAACAGATGTGAAGCCCACCATGAGGATGCCAAAAGCAGGGCTTGTCTTTGGGAAGGAGAAGGGGACTTTCTGAGAAAGAATTCTTTCTCCATGAAGATCACAGGCAAGAGACAAAACCCAGCAAACTCACCTGTGGGAGTGTCTGAGGGGTTTCTAGAACTGCAGGTGGCATCATTCTGGGGACTGGGGCCCTAGAGTGAGCTGAGCCCCAGCATGCACAACTCTTTCCTTCCTGACTGCAGACGTAAGCCTTCCCTGACGTGACTGCTGTGCTCTCAAACTGTAGCGAAATAAACTATAGGCCTGGAAGGCTAGCCTCCAGCAGCCCAAGGTATTAAAAAAATCCACCAAGGTAGACAAAGACTAAACTGTTTTTTATCTGAGGAGAATTGGAGAAGAAAAAAAAGCACACATGTTCTAATGGTAACTTTCTCTTTTACTTTTTTTTCTCTGCAAATCTCTCTTTGTCCATACAGCTACTAATTCCCTTCATAGTTACATTTCTTACACAGTTCCATTGTTCTCCTACACATCTCCTCCAACAGCCAAACTCTGGACAATATTCAAGTTACATATGGAGGGTCAGAGACATTCTGATCAGGATTTTGTAGTGAGAGCTTTCTTCTTTTCTACCCGCCAGTTCCTGAATACCCACCAGCGGTTTCTCACTACAGGATGTCACACTGGCCAGCCAGTAAGTGAGTAACCATGGCAATGCTTGGCTATCTCTATGATCCTTGATGAGCAAATGGAAGGCACATAGCACTGGGTTTGCTTCAGCGTCTCCCAATACAGAGTGACAGTGAAATTAACAGTTGGCAGAATTTTGAGTCTTGTATCATAGAACTGAGATGTAGAGGTATGTGCAGAGAGCAGGTTGCTGGGAGAATTGGTGCAGGGAGTTATATGTTAATGTTATCAGCCTGACTTTGGTTCAACAGACAGACATTGGGAACTTGTCCTTGTATATAGTTTGTAAGGGCAACTAGTCTACTTTGAATTTGCTCTGAGGTCTAAAATTAGCTAGTTGTGTAAAAAGCTGTCTTTGTAGGGGAGACTATGGCTATTTTCCTATGTCGGCCTGAGTTATGAAAAATACCCTAATATTATTTCTATTTATCAAAATTATCAGGTTAAGAAGAAGTAATCTTCCTGGCAATTCACAGATAAATGTGCCCAGATAGTATAAAACACACTACCAACTGATGGTGGAAAGAAGCCCACAGCTGTCCTTTTTAGGCAGGAATTGTGGTCGCACATGAAAAAATTACAGACAGAAACAACCGCCACTCCACAGTCAGTAACCCAAGGGCCTTTGCCCAGGTGGTCTTTGCCCCATCAGTCATTCACGCTGGGTCGGCCTGTTGAACAGTAGTTGTGATCTGATGTGTGCTCTCTGGCCTCCGGCAACAAACCCTTAACTTCCCATGGTGAGCATTTTGTTACAGCTGTGGAAGAGTAACAAACTAACCACATATATTCACGGGATATGAACATGGATGGTGTTGTTTAGGTTCACTGTGACCAAATTAGCTTCCATGTGATTTCTTTGGGCTTACAGTTTCAGAGAGTTCCAGGTAAATTTCCTGGGCTTTAGACAAAAATTCAAGGAGATAAAACACACATGGAGGAGGGGCTGCCTTATGCTTGATGGTCAGGAGACAGAGACAGAGGAGACAGAGAGACAGGGGGGGAGGTGATGGCAGTTGGAATAAACCCCAAAGACATGGCACTCTCTCTCTCTCTCTCTCTCTCTCTCTCTCTCTCTCTCTCTCTCTCACACACACACACACACACACACACACACACACACACACACACCTCCTCCATCTAGATGCCACCCCCCAAAGTTTTTAGATCCTTCCAAAATAGCATCATAGGCAGAAGATTTGAGTCTGTGGGGGACATTGCATCTTCAAGCCATTAACATTAACCTAAATAAAACTTTAAATAAAATAATTCAACTTCTAGAAGAAAACTTTTTTGGGTGATGTGGGATGTCTTTCTATATGCTGTTAATAAGGGAACTGCCTTGGCCTATGGCAGGCATCTTAGAAGTAGGCAGGGAAATTGGAGCACACATAGGGGAAGGAGGGTGGAGTCAAAAGAGACACCATTCAGCTGTCCAAGAATCACCATGTAAAGTAACATATGGCAAGACAGAATAATGGAAATGGGTTGAATTAAGATGAAAGAACTAGCTAGCAATATGCCTAAGCCATAGGCTAATCAGCATGTGATTAATATAAGTATTTGAGTCATTTTGGGAAACCTAAGTGGTGGCGGACAGGTCCAGACCTTGGGAATAGGCAGGCCAGAAACTTCATACACTTTTGTTTAGTTGAGCATGGCAAGACATACCTGGAGTCTTGGTATTCTGGGATTTAGACAGTTCTGAGGCAAGAGGATTGAGCCTGGGCTGTAAACTAACTGTCTCAAAAATAAACACCACCATATACATAAACCTACTCAGTATAATACTAGTTTAAAATATAAAATGCAGGTTGGGAGATAGAAGCAGGAACATTAGAAGTTTAAGGTCATTCTTGGCTACATTTGAGGCTAGCCTGAGCTACTTAAGATCCCAAGAGCCTCAGAAAAAAACTGACAAGAAATTCAATTAAAAAACAAAACTGAACAACACCAACAAACTTTAATCCTTACCTTCGGATCTCAGACTGCACATGTATTCAGAAATGAGCTCAGTCTGGACTATAGGAGATTTCTGGTGGTTAGATGAATGCCAGCCTCCTTGGAATTTACAAGAAGGGTTATTTCTTTTACCTGGCAGAAGGGACACATATTAGCATATCAAAGCCCATGCCGGTCTCCAGGCTCCCTCAGTATCACAAATACTCAATCAAAGCCCACGCTAGTATCCTGGCCCTTCCCCTCCCCCGGATTATTCAATTCCTTATAACCCACACAATCTCTCTCTCTCTCTCTCTCTCTCTCTCTCTCTCTCTCGCTCGCTCGCTATTTTGTCATGTGTTTTCTTCTCTCATGACTTGGTTAGGGTTTTTTTTTTTTTTTTTTAAAAAAAAAAAAAAACTTTATTTATTTATCTATTTGCCTTGGTGTTTGCCTGGAACTGGAACTACAGACAGTTGTTAGCTTCCATGTGGGTGCTGGGAATCGAACCCGGGTCCTCTGGAAGAGCAGACGGGGTGCTCTTAACCGCTGAGCCATCTCTCCAGCCCCCATGGTTAGGGTTTTCATTGCTGTGAAAGAAACACCATAACAATGGCAACTCTTATAAAGAAAACATTTAATTGAGGCTGCTGGCTTACAGTTTCAGAGGTTCAGTCCATTATCATCCTAGCAGAAAGCATAGAGGCATGGAGGCAGGCCTGGTGCTGAAGCTGAGAGTCCTACATCTTGACTCACAGGCAAGAAGTAGTCCACTGACTGTCACACCGAGTGAAGCTTGAGAAAAAGGCCTCAAAGTCCACACTCACAGTGACACACTTCTTCCAACAAGGCCACACCTCCTAATAGTGCCACTCCCTTTGGGGGCCATTTTCTTTCAAGTCATCACATTTCACTCCCTGGCTCCCAAAGGCTTATAGCCATATCTATCATAATGCAAAAATGCATTCACTCCAAATTCAAAAGTCTCAATATTCTATAACAGTCTCAGACTTGTTTCAATGTCGGAAGTTCAAAGTCCCTTCTCAGACTCATGGCAATCTCTTAACTGTAATCACCTGCAAAAATCAAAATTAAAAAAGCAGATCATATACTTCCAACATAGAGGCACTAGATATACATTACCATTCTGAAACACAAGGAAGGGAGCACACTGAGAAAATACTGGACCAAAAACCAGCTGGGCAAACTCCAAATTCTGCATCTCCATGTCTGATGTCAAAATGTTCTTCACATCTCCAATTCCATTCAGCTTTGTTGACTGCAACACACGTCTCTCTCTTGGGCTGGTTCCACTCCCCTCAGCAGGCATCCCAGGACTCTGGCATCTCTAACATCTTGTGTTCTCCAAGGCAATCCAGCTTCAACTTCACAGCATTACACAGTGGCCTCTCTAGGCCTCTATTCAGGGACACCCCTGACACATGCCTGGCCCCAGCAGCTCTATTCCTTAACTCCTTTCTTCTGTTCTTAGCTCTAAACCAGAACCACGTGGCTGAAGCTGCCAAGTTCTGCTGCTGCTGGAGCTGGAGCATGGCCCCTCCTTCAGTTACACCTTCACCAGCTTTCTGTCTTTCACTGCCTAAGCTTGGCTGGCCTGAAACTTGCCCTGTAGACCAGGGTGGCCTCAGACTCAGACATCCAGCAGCCTCTGCCTTCCCAGTGTTGGGATTAAAGGTATGTGTCCCACCACACCCAGATCTAAGATTTTCTTTAGTTCTATTACAAAAATTGGAAATTTAACTGGGTGGGATCTTGCCCTGAAGTCACCACTCCTTTTATTCCATTTCTTGTCCATTTATCTCTTTGAATAAAAGATTTAGCTCCATTCCACTTTGTGGGACCCCTTTTCTCCTCAAATATTTTTCCTTGCTCAGCTTGTGTCTTTTCATTATATATTTTCATCAGAGTTACCACTAATAACCACACAACAGAGTCTATACGAGGCTGTTTTGAAATTTCTTCTGCCAATGGAATTAATCTCATACTCTTCACTTTAGCCTCAGGCAGATTATTTGGACAAGAACAAAAGACAGCTTCTTCCTTCATCAAAATATCACAAGAATGATTCCTAGGCAATATACTAAAATTTTTCTCTGAAATCTCTTGAGCCAGCCCCCACAGTTCACAACACTCTCAGCACCACTGTCTTCCATGCTCCTACTAGTGTGTCCCATTAATCAATGCATAAAGCATTCCACTACAATTCTAACCCAAGCTACCAAAGTCCATACTACTCTAAACAAAAGCATTAATCAGGCCTTTGAAAGCAATACCCCACTCCTGGTACCAACTTCTGTCTTAGGGTTTTTATTGATGTGAAAAGGCACCATGACCACAGAAACTCTCATAAGGAAAACATTTAGTTGGGGTGGCTTGCTTACAGTTTTAGAGGTTTAGTCCATTATCATCCTTGGTAGGGAGCATGGCAGCCTGCAGGCAGACATGGTGCTGAAGCTGAGAGTCCTACATCTTGACTCAGAGGTAACAGGAAGTCTGTCATACTTAGTGAAGCTTGAGAAAAAGATCTCAAAGCCCATCCCTACAGTGACACACTTCCTCTAACAAGGCCACACCCCCTAACAGTGCCAGTCCCTTTGGGGGCCATTTTCTTTCAAACCACCACACTTACTCTCCTGTTCTCTAGTCCTGGCCGTGCACAGTCTGCTTTTCTTTTCTTTCTGCTGTGGAAGCATGATAAAAGCTTCCTTCAAAGCAGCAGTTATGGAGGCAGTTGCTTTTCTGCGACACTTCACATACACTTACAAACTTACAAAACCAGACATTTCTAATAGATAAATGCTAACATGCATTATTATAGCTCAAAAGCTGTAAGAAATATTAAGATACAAACAAAATTAATAGTGACATTAAAGAAGATCCAAATAAGTTAGGGTTGAAATATGTTGTACTTTTAAAAACAGCTTTATAATATGGTAAATGTGATATGGTCTAACCCCTACACAGAAATAAAGAAGAATATTTTACCATTAAGATTTGGGGGCTGGTGAGTTGGCTCAGTGGTCAAGAACACTGGCTGATCTTCCAGACGATCTCAATTGCCAGAACCCACATAACAGTTCACAATTATCTGTAATTCCACTTCTAGAGGATCACACTCTGTTCTGGCTTCCTCAGGCACCAGGCATGCCTGCTGTAGACATATATATACACACACACACAGAGGCAAAGCACCTGAATGCAAAAAAATAGCTTATGGGGTCCTAGCATGGTGTAGTACACCTTCAATCCCAGGACTCAGGAGCCAGAGGCAGGAGGATCTCTGTGGGTCCAAGGTCAGCCTGGTTTACATAGGGAGTTCCAGGCTATCCAATGCTACATTGTAAGACCCTGTCTTTACTGTTTTTAATTATTTTTTGTATGTGAATTGGTGTTTTACCTGCATATATAATGATGTAAGGGTGTCAGATCTTAGAATTACAGTCAGTTGTCAGCTGCCATGTGGATGCTGGGACTCAAACTCAGGTCCTCCGAAAGAACAGTCAGTGCTCTTAACTGCTCAGCCATCTCTCCAGCCCGAGACCCTGTCTTTAAAGACAAATAAATTTCATGTGCCCTGGTGATATAAAGCCTATGATTCCAGCTATTCTGGAGGCTGAGGCAGAAGGGTAACAGGTTCAAGGACTGCAGGGGATATAGAATGAGTTCAGTCCAGACTGGGGAACTTAGTGAAATCTTGTCTCAAAGGTCAAAAAAGGAAGGGAGAAAGAAAGAGAGGAAAAGAAATAGAGAAAAGGTCCAGGGTTTGCTCCAGGGTAGCTTCTGCCAAGCATGTGTGAGATCCAGGGCTCCATCCCCAGAAGTGTAGTAAAATAAAATTCAAGTGCACACACGTTATTTGTTCCTAACCATCTGATTGGGGAAAAAAGTGTATAAATGTGAGCGACTACACATAGAGACAAATGCACCCAGTATGGGTGGATGAAGTCCCGCCCACTTCACATGCTAAGCTTCGGTCTCCTTGGCCAGTGGCTTTTGCTGATGTGCACAGAGCTATTCAGCCCAGCTGGGAAAGACATACCCATAAGGATGTTTACTGCTCACCGCATCCTCAAGTGAGAAACACTGAATGTCTGGGGGGTTGGAGGCAGAGTCAGGGCAGCCCCGCTAGGGAAATGTCCAACTGTGGCTGTTTCCTGTGGGCTGCCCACTGTCCGATTTATTCTATGTAACCACTTTCCCTTTCTAGACAATTGAAAGTCATCAAACCAGCCCAACAGTCGCTCTTAGGTCTGAAGATAACAGGTGTGACTTTCATGGGAGGAAACTATTATGAGTTTGTTTGTTTTTTGTTTTGTTTTGTTTTGTTTTTTTACTGTGAATGACCTTTATTCAGTCATTTTCTTTACAACTGAAACTCTAGGAATGCAAAATTAACATCCTTCCCCATGAGCTTCTTATACACACCAGAAAAAGTTTCAGCCTTGTGTTCCACATTGTTCTGCTGTACTTTGTCTAAATGAACCTTTATGAGCCGGCTGCCATCCAGTTTCACACGGATCCTCTTACCCACCATTTCGCTTGGGAAGACCAAATCCTCCAGGATGGCGTCATGCACTGCAGCGAGAGTGTGGCTTCTGGGGCACTTTTGCTTGTTTTTTGTGCGGCTTTTCTGAGTTGACTTGGGCAGAATCCTCCTCTGAGCAATAAAGACTATGTGCTTCCCACTAAACTTTTTCTCCAATTCATGAACCAGCCAGACTTGGATTGTCTGAAAAGACTTCAGCTGAGGAACTGGTACAAAAATTATGATGGCTTTCTGGCCATCAGTTTCCTTGGCGGCGGTGACGTTGAGTTTCCGCAGCTGCGCCTTGAGATCTGAGCTCATCTTCAGGTCAAGCAGCTCCCCAGTTCCAGCCTGAGAGATGCCTGCTCTAACTCGTCCGGTTTCTCACCTTTTGGCTTCGCAGTCTTGACACTCGAGATGAACATGGCTCATCCTTATGGAGCGCCAGCTTAGAAAGAGATTGGTTTTTAAAAGACAGGGTTCCTCAGTGTAGCTCTGGCTGTCCTGGAACTTGCTCTTGTAGTCCAGGCTGGCCTTGAACTCATTGTTTGTTTGTTTAAGGCTAGTGTGGTATAACCCATATGTGTGGGGGAACAGTGGGACATTGCTGACTCTTTTGTTTGTTTGGCTTATTTTGTCACAGAGGCTTTATATGTAGCTCTGGCTGGCCTGGAACTTGCTAATGTAGACCAGGCTGGCCTTGAACTCACAAAGGTCGGCTTGCTTCTGTTTCCCAAGTGCTGGGATTAATGGTTTGTGCCACGCTGACCACCACTGACTTTTCTTTCCACGTCAGTATCTTCATTGTTCTACAACCAGCTAATTGTTTTTGTAACTGCTCAGGTGGTGTGTGTGTGTGTGTGTGTGTGTCTGTCTGTCTGTGTGTCTCTCTGTGTGTAAAATCCTTGTACCTCTATACTACTTTCTGTAAGTGTGAAATTACATCAAAATTTAAAGCTTTAGCATTTAAAAAACAAAACAAAAACAAAGTTGATTTCTGTTTTTGTCAAGAAGTCATATACTATGGGGCTGGAGAGATGGTTCAGCGGTTAAGAGCACTGGCTATTCTTCCAGAGAACCCGGGTTCAATTCTCAGCACCCACATGGCAGCTCACAACTGTCTGTAACTCTAGTTCCAGGGGACTGGACACCCATGGCAAAACACCAACGCACGTTAAATAAATAAATAATAAATAAATGATTTATTTTTTAAAAAAGTGATATACTAAGGTATATCAGCTAACTCCTAACCAGCTAACTAAATCTAAATAACTCACAGAAAGTTATTTAAACCACAGACCAAAATGGAAAGGAGAGGAAAGGCTGGGTGTCAGGTGTGAGCATCCTCAGCAGCCCAGTGTTCTGGATCACTCTGTCCCCAGATCTCTTCCAGTTCTCAGAAGACCTGGGACCTTAAAGAGACTACACTTCTCACCTTATCATTGGTTTCTTTTTTGTGAGACAGTCTTGTGTAGCCCAGGCTGGCCTCCAATTTGTTAGATAGCCCAAAGATGATCTTGAACTTCTAAACCTCCTGTTCAGAAGTGTTCTCCACTTCCCAAGGGCCTGGTCTGTGTGGTGCTGAGGATGGAACTGGGGGCCTGGTGAGTGCGAGGCAAGCACATTACCGCTAGGTTGCTGCCATCATCCTAAGACAGGATTTCAGCAAGCTGTCTTGGTGCTGGGATTTTATGATGATATTCATTTTAGTTCCATGTAAAAAGAGTAAAGGAACCCACAAAGCCACTGTGTCAGATGTTATCATTTATTTTACCTTCTCCTTGTGTTCATTATAGCTCTCAGATGTTCCAAGGTGAACACATGGTATTATGGCAACACTAAAGTGTTATTATGAATACAACTATCATAAACACAGATATGTCTATGAAATGGTACACAGACAAAAGACAAGAAGGAGCCACGCCCCACACCTTGGCAGCATTTATGCCTCCGTGATAGTGTTGTGGGTCCTGTAGTCTTTGGGCTTGCTGAGAATCCTTAGGTTTTGTTGTTTTTAGAGAAGGGGGAATGTATATTTCAAGCAGTATGAATCTGTCCCTGTCAATTACCCAAGCCTTGCTTATTGCAGCCCTCAGCTGGCACGTCTGTAACATGTCACCTTATGTGACACCTGTGGCTTTGTTTAGGGGAAGGCACGCTAGGGTGGCTTTCTTTGGGACCCTGACCCTAGGTCCGGAGGGCAAACCTCAAATACTTGTTCTAAAAGGTTTCTCTCTCTGTCCACCAGGGGACCAGTCCTTGAGGTTGGACAGGGAGGCTCAGATTGGCTGGAAGGAGGAGGCTCATCCAGTTGTAGGGATTTCACTAGAACAAGAGAAATAAGTAGAGACTGGGTCTCTCAATATCAGACTGCCTAGGTTCTGAATGAGGTCCATTACTTACCTGCTGTGAAAACCCCCGGTGTCATAACTTCCCAAAGGCTGTTTTCTCATCTACAACGTGGGTGGGATAATATCAATAGGAGGGTCATGTGATACAATGATACCTCAACAAAGCATCACACAGATGTGAAATACACACATAGCCGTCCCCAAGTGAGGATGTTATCAAAACCTCAGTAATTCTACAGGCAGCAGCCTGTAACTACTTCCTACCGAAGCCACTTGTCCACTGACACCCAGAAACCATCTTTGCTGGGGTTAGACCTCTGAGAGCCTCTGAAGGAAAGGCAGCCCAGCCCCTGGGCTGGAGAGTTCAAGGTAAAGGGCAAGGTATGGCAGCCATACCCTGTAACAGGTAAGGACTGGTGGCCTTCATTTCTTCCTCTTCTTTTCCTTCCCCCTCTCCTTCCCATCCCTCATCACCTTCCCCTCCTCTCCCCTCCTTCCCCTCTACTGAGGATTAAACTCAGGGCCTCATACATGCCAAGTAAATGCTCTACCACCGAGCTACACCCCCAGCCTTGTTGAGATTAGCTTTAAATGACACACCCGGGAAATGATTAAAAAAAAAATTCTTTGATGGGAAGGTTTCTGGTTAAGAAGTTTCCCTGTGTTTATGGGAGTTAAAATACCAATGAGATATTCACTATCCAGGAGCCATGTCAGTGCAGCATGGAGGGACACTCGGTGAGCATGTCCACTCTGACAAGTGGATTTCGGCTGGCCTAAGACACTGAGCAGGAAACTCACAAGTTCAAAGTCTGCCTGGGCGACAGAATGAGTTCCAGGACAGCCTGGGTAGAATGAGTTTAGGATCAGCCTGGGCCACTTGGTGTGACTCTGCTTCAAAATTTAAAAATTGAAAATTGTACAACTTTAATCCCAGTACTGGAGAGGCAGAGGCAGGCAGGTCTCTGTGAGTTCAAGACCAGCCTGGTCTACCTGGTGAGCTCCTACTTTGCCTACCTGGTTAGTCAGGACTATATGTAGTCACTATATATATAGTTTAACTATATATAGTGAGACTTGTATTAAAAGAAAAAGGAGAGGAGGTGAGCTGACTCAGCGGATAAAGGCACTGCCTGCCTTCAAGTCTGACAGCTGGAGTTCAATATCACAGACCCACAAGGTGGGAGGAGAGCATCCGTCCTGAGAGTTGATGTGTCCTCCACACAATGTGCTATGTCATGCTTACACACACACACACACACACACACACACACACACACACACACACATTCTCTCTACTAATTTTTTTAATGTAATAAACACGAGAATTGTTCTTTTCCAAGCTAAAGTCTGGACGGTAGTCCGTGATAGAGCTCTTGTGTAACTTTTGTGAGACCCCAGGATCACACTCCCGAGGGGCCGGTCTGGTCTCCTGTGAAGGTGACTGAGCTATGCTCCTAGTCATAGGCGCTTTGATCATCACCTCAGTGACAGGGTCGTGACGGTTCCAGCAGAAGACAGGTGTGTGGACATGAGCTGGGCTCAGGGTTGAAATCCTGAACTGCTTCTCTGGCAGAAAATAGTATCCTCGCAACCAGTGAGAAGTGACTGCTGGTCCTAAAATGGTGCTCTTCCAGCCACAAAAGACGTCTGACCTCCTCTCCCTCCTCTTCCTCCTTCCTTTCTACTACTTCCTTTGCCCCTAATCTGCCTCCTCTTCTCAACCTGCCTCCCCCTTCCTGTATCAGGCTGCTGTGTATAACTTCTTCAGGAAATCACTCATCTTCTCCTTCACAGCTCTGAGTCCCCAGGCCTCTGGCCCGCTTGTTCCCCAGTTCCCCCATCACAGCACTTAACGCCACACATACAATTGCCTGTCTGGCTTGCTCAACACCACATAGCCTGCATCACGGCACCAAGCCCACTATAGGGCCTGAAGGAGGGCGGGAAGCCTTATCTTCTTCCATCTCAGGCATGTGCAGGAGATGGAGTCCATCCCTGCTCCTCAGGTCCCTGTGAGACGCCTGAGTGCCTGGGAAATGGAAGTCATCCATGTTTGCAGGGATAGGTGAAGAATCTGAGCTTTGGTTCCTGACTATCCTTGTTGGCATCTCACAGGGACCTGAGGAGCAGGTCTCTGGCTTATAGTAGGGAGGTATCCCGTGCACTTACCCTTCACCCCTAGCCACCTTGCCACCCCAGCAGCTAAAATGGGGAAAGAATAAACAATTCCCAAAACACAATCACTGTGATGTTTAAATGTAGCCTGTGCAGGAATGAATCCGCCCAGAGTTGCACACAGCAGGCGATGCATAAATGCTCTACAGGCTTATTTCCTCAGCTTCCTAAAGAGTGCCAGTTGGGACCCACTGTGTTCATCCCTCACCCAGCTGAGAACATGGGGACAAGAAAGGTAGAAGGAGGGAGCAGGCAGCCACGCCTCCCCAGTGTGCAGATACCCTGACCTGTTTCCAGTCTCTTCTCCAGGGCCTCAGAGATTAGCCTATCACATCCTTCGAAACTCGCAGATGACTCAGGCAGGCGGCCACTTTGATCACTTTTTCTAGGGCTGGGCTCAGGGGCAAGGCAGAGGCGTGGGCCCTCCCCACATACCCTCACCCACGGGACCCCAAGGCAGTGGAAAACAAACACCCCTTTCTTCCACCTTTTCCCCTCCCCCTACACTCTTTCTTTTATTCCCACTGGCCCAGCTAGTTGTCTCTCTGCAGTGAAACATGAGCTCAGGCACAGAAAATATCAGCCTTGCCAAACTGACAGAACACAGGAGGAGGGGGAGAAGAGATGCCTGGGGCTGGGCCAGGCTGCCTACTGCAGCTGACATCGTGCCCATCTGTCCTGCACTACACTGACCACAGAAGAGGCAGGTGTTCCTGGTCACATCTTAGTCCTGCTGCTTGAAAGCATCCTTGTGGGAGCATCCCAGAAATTCTCACAAGGTAGTCTGCGATCCTGAACCCTTGGGTATCCCAGAGACCCTTGGAGATTAGGAAGCCATAGTCATACTCAGGTGTTATTTGTCTTCCTTATTATCCTTGACTCCTAATCATAAGGTGGAGTTTTCCAGAAACTCCATGACAAGGGTGTTGCAACAGGTGGAAATGCAGAAGCTCCAGTTGGGCTCAGAGAATCCTAGTTTTGGTTTCATTTTTTGGAAACCATGGTGTGGACTCTAATTTGCTTTTTGTTGATGTGATAAAACACTGTGACCCAAAGCAACTTGGGGAGGAAAGGGTTAATTTGGCTTATGCCCCCCCAGATTATAGTCCATCACTGAAGAGAATGGCAGGTACTTGAAGCAGATTGCTGGCTTACTCACTCTTGACTAGCTTTTCAATACATCCAGCGTTCACCTGCCTAGTGCTAGAGCTGCCCACAGTGGGCTTGGCCCTCCTGAATCCATTACTAATCTAGACAATCCCCCACAGACATGCCCACAGGCCAGTCTGATCTGGGCAGATCCTCACTTGAGGCCTCTCCTCTCAGACAACTCTAGGCTGTGCCAAGTTGATAGTCAAGGCTAACCAGGACAGTCTTAAAATGTGCTTGTACATATAATGTGGAATGCGTTTGTTATCCTTACAAGGTTTCTCAGCCTTGATACAGGTGATATATTGGGCTGGAAAAATCCTCTGATGCTGTTCTCCTGGGCACTGAAAGGCATTTCATGATCTCTCTGGCTTCCACTAACCAGAGCTTTAGCCCCACACCCAGATGTGAGGAAGAAATGTGTCAGTTAGAGATGGGTGTGAGCCACAGAGCCCTGTAGGTTTTAGGGTTGGGAAGCTTCTGGAAATGGAGCAGCCTGGAAGCATTTTCACTTCAGTGACACACCAGGCATGCCAGGCATCCTGAGCCTGAGACATAGACAGAGACTTCACACCCCAGAGGTTTCCATGGCAGCTAAAGGAAGTTCCTTGCCACATTGTTTCTGGGGCAGGTGGCAGTCGGAAGACACTCCTTTATTCCTCTCAAATAACCTTTATTTTGCTTTTAAACAAAGAGAAGAATCAGCATACACTCAAAATACATACATGGTCATAAACACAGGCTGAGAAAAAGTCCCTTGTTGCTTTATGGGCCAAGTCACTACTTGGTGTCTGCCCCCATATTTAGGAAATGGGATCTCTATCAGATTGTGGTGCCAATGTCCTAAAGTGAGACACTGTGAGAGACATGACCCCTGCCATGGTCAGGGCGGCTCCCTGGGCCTTGCCAGGTCACTTATATTGCTCTCAGCCAGATCTGGCAGTGAGCACATGTGGGCTCCATAGGTGACCGCAGATTACCTGCCTCCACAGGGCATCTGATTGCCAAGCCTCTCCATCTAGAACTTCAAGAGGCTTATTCTCTCTCCCTCCCTCCCTCTATCCCTCCCTCCCTCCCTCCCTCTGTC
>PVIH01011042.1:0-23315 GCA_004025045.1 Sigmodon hispidus
CTCTTCCCCCTCCCAACACATCTGGTCATTTTTCTTCTCTGCGACTCCCCATCCCCTCCCTGGGCAGGGAGCAGACAGTCCTATGGTCCCACTGACCCAATAATGCTTAGATCAGTCTCCACTTCTGGCCAAATCCAGTTCTTTCCCCCCCCCTCAAGAGTGAGTCAGGTGTTCCTATAGTTGGACTGGGGTTTGAAGGAGGACCCATTAATTTTGCAAGAGTTAATAGAGGAAGTATTAAAGGCTTCTACCCTGTGCTCTATGGACTCATTTATTCTTGGGTCCAGCTCCATACACATTTGTTACGAAGAAGATATTGCACCAAAAATACCAACACATAAAATTCCAGTGAGTACACTGAGTTACTGCTCTATTTTTTTTGTTTCATTTTTTGGTTTTAAAATTAGAATAGAATTAAAATATTTCTTTCTTCCCTTTATTTCCTGCAAATTCTTCCTTAAACTCCCACTTGTACTTTTTCAAATCTATTGCCATTTTTCATTAATTGTTGTTGTATGCATATATATGCACATCTATATTCCTAAATTTACATGGTTGGTCTGTATAATTACAGCATGCATGTTTGCAATGCTGATCCTTTGGTATTAGAAAAGAAATTGGTATGTACTTCCCTATAGAAGATTATTCGGCCCATTCCCAGGATTCTTCAGTTGCCTCTAGTTCTTTGTCTAGAGTTAAATCCTCATGGGCTTTTTCTCATCCACTCTGCATCAGATTTTTTTTCAATAAATTGTTCATCTGTACCTCAGTTTGAGGATTCAATAAAAGAGAAGAGAAGTCACCTCAGTGCCAAGGTGCTCAGAATTAAATATCATGAGAGAAAGAGTTATAATATATGGGAATGATATTTTTTAAAAATTATTAATGTGTATATTTATATTATTGCCTCTTTTTCTGTATGTACACCACTTGCATTCAATTTTCTCACAGATCAGAAAAAGGTATGTGTCCAGTGGAACTAGTTTCACAAGTTCTGGTGATATGACTTCTTGGGACCAAACCCTGTCTCTTGGCATGATAATCTTGTGCTGTTAACTGTTGAGTCATCTTGTCAACATTATGCTAATTTGTTGAAAATCTATTGGTTACTCTCATAATAGTATAAATGTTTAGACAGTGTGTAATCATCTATTAATATCCTTGGTGATTTGCTCTAGGAACTCAGTGGACATGAACAACCTGTAAAACCATCACTTACTAGAAAGTAACATTATTTGCATTTGACTTATAAGCATCATCCCAATGTAAAGTCTCTCTGGATTACTTATAATACTGGATATAACTCTACTGTTGGGTGAATAGCTATTATACTTTATTTTTAAGTGACAATGACAAGATAAAATGCATAAGTGCACATAAATTTATTTCACTTTTTTTTAATTGTTGGTTGATGTTTGTTGCAGAAAGTGCTAATATATCTAGCTGTTAATAGTGATAGACAAATGTCAGACCAAGTACATAGCAAAACATTAACACAGCAAGAATTAACGTCATATCTAAGATTCCAAAGAACTCTACCAATTCCTCAGAGGACTTTGTAAGATAACAAGGGCTATTGTCATGTGGTCTTTGAACCACCCAGCACAACAGCTCTGTTAATCTTACTGAGAAGAGACTACCTTTAGGGCCAGTGTTCCATGTCATTTATTTTTCCTTTGCTTCTGAGTTAATTATTGTCAAAGAGAGACACTGCACTAAAAGTAGTCATAATGAGGAACAGGGCTGGGAGATGGTTAAGTGGGTAAAATACTTTCTGTGCACACATGAAAGCTGTAGTTCAGGTTGATAGTATTTATATAGAAATTTTGGAATATTGGAGCTAGTTGACACCAGAAATAAGAGGAACGCTGGGGCTTATTGGCCAGATAGTTATCAGTGAGCCTTGGGTTCAGTGAAAATTCTATCTCAAAAGACAAAATGGATGATTGAAGACAATACCTGAATTGTTCCCTGCCTCCATAAACACACACAGGAATGTGTCCCTGCATGTACATGCAAATAAAAACATGCACATGTACAAAATGAAACCTTTATGGAATTAATATAGATCATACATATTAAGTTTTTTGCATGCGTATGAAATACATATATTGCCATATGCATTGTTTTGTAAAGAATATAGTGTGAGATTTTCCCCAAGTAAAAAATAATGAACTTTTAATGAAAGGTACACTGTTAGAGTCTAAAAGCACTTCTTACCTGGGTGGATTAAAAGTAAGATTCTATGAGATTTCTTTATTTATATGTAGAAAAGCTATAATGCCTGGTAGAACTCTTATTCCAGAAGTTGAGAGACATTAACCTCTAAGACATATTGCTCAGGTGCTGATCAAAACAAACCAAAATATATTATTGAGTAATTATGTCCATGACCAGGTGTTATAATGAATGGGTGGTTGCAAATAAGAAAAAGAATGAAAAAAAAGAAAAAAAAAAACCTTTTGCAGTAAATCACCTCCTTCATCTCAAATAAAATACCTTTGGATGTCTTCACAGGGTGACTCTGATTGATGAATTCTGCCACAGTTTATAAGTGGCTCTTTCAGTCTGTCAATCAACCCATATTCATCACTTGTCAGTAAAACTGGAATCTCTATGTTCTGCTGACCCTTGGTTACCCAGAACAATGACTTATGTGTATCACTGATTGATACTCTTTCCATGACTGGAAATTTGGTAGGACTAAGAAGAATGACAGACTATATTTTTAGCAGTAGTTCTATTTAAAAATCTATTCCTGAGTATTTGGCTCTTCTGTGTTCCAGCCCTCTAAGTACAAATAACATTTTTAAAGTACAGAAGTTATATTGCCATTGAACACCTACTTGGTAATGTATACTGAGCTAGTAGACACCAGTGAACAAACATAGAGGTAAACCCCTGGAAGCTAATAAAGGTAAAAGATGACTCAAAAGTATGATGGTGCTATAATAGCAACCAAAAAAAAATTAAATGATAATACCAAGAACAAAAAAATGAAAGAAAAGAAACAAAGCAAAACCCCAAAAACAAAAACAACAACAACAAAAAATAATGTTCTACAGATGTCTGGGAATGTTAGGAATAGCCTCAATTCTGTTTTCCCTTACTCTAGAGACAGCAATACTTATAGACTCCTGGGTATTCAGCAATAGAAAAAAGACTTATTTTTTTTGTAAGTAGGAACCAAAGAAAACTCATATGTTGTGTCAAATCTCTGGGCCTTTTTTTATTATTAATTAGGGATTATTGGAGAATGCATAATTATAACAAAAAACACAAATATGAATTAATATTAAAAACATTAAGAACTAACATGTTTAGCCACTGTATGAAAAGAATAAAATTATGTATAGTAACCAGTTACAGCGTAATTATGTAGTACACACAAATTCATCAAAACTTGTATTTTGGATTTATGATATAACAAGGTGGGAAGTAGGCTGAGTCAAAGATGTGTACTACACAGTAACCATTTTGTAAAGTGACATCCATGCTATGTGATAGAAAGATGTTATATAAACACTAAAACATGAACTTGTAAACTTAGTCATAAAATGAAGGTCCCAGTAAACAGAAGAGTATTGAATTCCTTTGTATAGAGATTTCCATAAGCGGTTACCTATTTTTAACCATTATAAATTTTAAGAGTCTTTCTTGTTCCCACATAGAAGTGTGTGATGATTTGTTAAAATTATTCAGATGACAGCCAATAATCTAAAATCATCTGGGAAGAAGATTTCATTTAAAAATATTTATCTAAGTTGTTCTGTGGCCATGCCTATGAAAGAATTGTTTTGCACTTCCTCGATATGAGATTATCACCCTGAATGTGGGCACTACTATTTTCTGGGTCATGGACTAGATGGCAAGAAGAATGTGAGCTGAGCATATGCAGGCATATTCACTGCTTTCTGATCTCTTTTATATTAAAAGTTTTAGTGAAACATTTTGACTATGTTTTTTTTTTCCTCTTACAACTCCTCCAGATCTTCAACACTCCTTCCCTTCCTAACTTCATGTTCTCTTTGTCTTTCTTTCTTTCAAAACAAAAAATCAAAGCCACACTGTGTGGAGGAGGGTCTAAACCCCATTCCCAGGAGTAGTGGGTTAACAGCACAGATTCTATGCTTTATGTGTAGGCTTTTTGTTTTATTTTAAATCTTCTTGGGGGTTGTTTGTTTGCTTGCTGCTCTTTACTGTAGAACTGGTGTGTTGTAAATGGTTCTGGCTCAGACTTTTTGGGCCTGAACTAGAGATTTAGTCTTAATTCTCAGGCCTGCTTTGCCTCATATAATCACATACAGGCTTATATTTTTTTATGCTGATTGACCTAGGAACCAGGCATAGAATTTGCAAGCACTTGCTCTCAGTCTAACCCATCACATTCAGCTGTGTGGCTCAGTACCTTTTCTCAGAGCAGCATTTCTTCTGCATCTACAGGCAACTCTGGCAAATCTGGCATTTGTGTCTGGCATCTGTCTCTGAGATGTCCTGAGATTTCTTTGCCTGGTAACCCTGCCTATACTTCCTATTTGCCTTTAGCAAATCAGCTTTTATTAAACCCACTATATTTTACCTTTTTCTCTTTTTAAAACAAGAAGAATCCCAAATCTAATATTTTTTTATCTCATTATCTATGACAAATTATACTCAACACTGTAAACAAACACTTTTTTTTACATAATCCATTTTTGGGGAATGTGGGCATAGTCCTCGAGGCTACTTCCTGCTGAATGGGGACATTGACAATCTCCTGGGGATCCAAAGAAAATTGTAGAATTATGAATAAATCTTTAGTAAAATAGTCTGTAAGGCTAGATCATCTCAATCAGTATCCTTGAAGTTGTTTTAGATGAAGATCTCACTGGAAAGTGCAGCAAAGGTGCTCTTTTCATTTTCTGTAGAAATAAAAATAAAGCCTCTTCTCCAAAGCAGCATATATTTGGATTTCAATTTTAATGTCAACTCATTTACAAAATATATAGATTGGACTAATCTCGGAACATTTATAATTAAATATCTTTTAGCTTCAACTACTTCATTTCTAGTAAAAAAAAAAAAAGAGAGAGAGAGAATAATATACAGTATCCAGACATTCTTTGTATTTTCCATTTTTATGTGGCTTATTACTATTTCTTTTTACTCTACTTTTTAAGGACTTTCTCTATCCCTTTTTTATTTTCACTCTCAAGCCTTCTTATATTTTAAACATACTCTAAAACTTTTTAGGGTTTTTTTGTTTTTTTTTAAATCAGTTTCTACTGTATATGTCTCATCTTTTTCAGTTTCTGACCACCTTTTGCTTGGCTAGGGTGGCTGATCCACTCAGCCGTCTCTGTTTCTTTCTGTTTCTATACACTTTTAATCTTCTACCCAGTTTTCTCTATTTCTTTGTTTTTGTCCACATCTTTAATCTGCCAAGGTTCGGTTTAAGGATTAATGGCTTCACTGGGTTGGCTAACTTCACCCAGGTCTCTCTATTACTTTCCTTTCTGTCCTCACCTTTAATCCTTCAACCAGTTTCCTCAATTTCTGTTTCTGACCACACCCTTAATCTGCCAAGGTGTGGCTGAGGATTAAAGGCATCACTAGTGTGGCTGCCTGGATCCACCCAGCAACTAGTCTAGCTGAAGTTCTGGCTTTTTAGCTACTTATCAGACACAATTACTACTCTGTGGAATTTTAGGGTCCACATAATCATCAAGTAAAGCAATGCTGTCTGCTACTCATTAATTTTATTTAAGTATTTGGCAGCAAAGCCTCTCAAAAGACTCAAATGTTTTGCCTCTAAGGCTGAATCAGGGAAGGCTCACTTTAAAAAGTCATGCCTCTGCTTACCTCCATCAAACAGAGCCAATCCAAGAAAATGTTGCCACTACTAAGAATCAAACTTTTACTCTGTTCCCTTTTGCCTATGAAAACAGAAACCTTAAATCCACCATATGCAGCTGGTTTGTTATACCATGTTTTCTCTGAGACCTTGGTTTAAGGTGCCACATGCCTCACCAGGGTGTCTTTGTATCACAGCTCCTGTGAGACACACAACTCAGAAACTGTTTTTGGCTCTGATTCTGTGTTCTAAAACTGATTTTAATCTTTCTCACATTTTGTGTGAGTGTATATCACCCAGGTTGGGCAGCCAGTTGTTGTAAATGGTTCTAGCCCAGACTTTTTGGGCCTGAACTAGAGGTTTAGTTTCACTCTTGGGCCTGCTTTGCCTCAATTAATCATACAAAGATTTACTTTATTTTCAAACTGATTGACCTAGGACTCAGGCATATAATTTGCTAGCACTTGCTCTCAATCTAACACATCTTTGATGTAATTAGCATCTCCAAGGTTCTGCTGCTATGACTTCCCCAAGGTGATGAATGTGACCTGGAAATGGTCACAGTGTAATCAGGATGATTATCACAGCAAAAGGAAATCAAACATAAACTGTCAAAACTCAGTGTCAGAGTCATGTGATTCATTAAGAAAGTCAACAAGATAGAAAAACTATTATGCAAACTAATCAAAAAGTAGAGAGTATCAAATTTAAAAAAATCATAAATAAAAAGAGGGACATAATAACAGAAATCAAGGAAAAACATAGAATCATTAGCTCATACTTCAAAAGCCTATTCTCCATAAAATGGGAAAACTTAAAAGAATAGACACTCTCTGGACAGTTATATCTTACCAAAATTAAATCAAGATCAGATAAATGACCTAAATATAATTAGAACTCCTAAGAAAATAGAAGCAGTTATTAAAAATCCCCAAAGGAGAAAAAAAGCTCAAAGTAAAATGGTTTTAGGGAAGAATTATAGCATACTATCAAAGAACTGAAACCAATACTCCTCAAATTGTTCCACACAACAGAAACAGAAGGAACATTGTCAAAATCTTTTTATGAGACTACAGTCATCCTGATACCCTAACCACACAAAGATACAAAAAGAAAGAGAATTACAGAACAGTTTCTCTCATAAATATTGATGCAAAAAACCTTAATCAAACAGAGCTAAACTCTCCAAATGTAGATGACAGATAAACAATGTGGGCAGTTTGTGGAGCCTCTTACAGCAGGACCAGAGTTTATTTTGATTGATGAACAGGCTTCTTGGAGGCCATTACCTACAGAGGAACATGTAACCCAGCCTCACATATGTGTCGGGGGTGGAAGGTCTTGGTCTTTTTTCAACAGGATATACCAGATGGAATTGACTCATCTTGGGAGCCGTTGACCTCCCTGGGGAATGGATGGGGATGAGTTGAAGGGAGTTTAAGGGAGGACTTGGAGGAGAGGAGGGAGGGGGAAGCAGTGATGAGTATGAAAAAATAAATAAAAATATCTCAGTGTATGAGGGTAAGTTTGTCTGAAGATAGGAGTTGTTTAATTATAATAATTAGAAAATGTATTTTTAAAATATAAATGAGTTAGAATATTTAGTCATTTAGAATAAAAGCAATGGCTAGGGAGGTGACTGGTTAAGAGCATCTTGCTGATCTGGCCCATTAACCAATGTTGGTCTCTAACGGACTGCTGATTACTCATCTACATGGAATTCAACACCCTTGTGTGACCTCTATGGGTACTGCTCTCATGTAGGCATACATATATACATATACAAAAACACACACACAAAAATACATACATATAAAATAAACTTAAAGAAAAAACTTTTTCAAACTTGAACATCTTCTTAACTGTTATTTCAGAACTTTGGGTACATCTTGGGTTTTCATTAGCTTACGTAGGAAAATAAAGCTTAATAAACAGACAAGCTTTTCTATGTATCATTACCTCAGGTTGTTTTAATTTGAAGTTGTGTCATGGGAGCACCTGCCATGTTGCTCAGCCTAATTTGAGCACTGCATTAGTGAGTGAAAGTGATAACCAGACTTACCGGATATTTGTTCAAGTTTATGGATTCCTTTTTGTCCTGCTATTGATGATCTATCAATAACTTGAACTGAGGAATAAGTAAATGCAAACTATTATTCAAAAGAGGGGTTGTACTCATTATAAATTCATCACTGAGTGCAGGAAGGAAAGGTCAGATGTCAGGAGCACTGTTGCTTTTCAGAAACCCAGGTTAGATTCTTATAGTCCATACCAGGTGGCTCACAACCACTTGACTTAAGCTCCAGGGGATCTAATGCTCTCTTTTGGTCTCCACAGGTACCAGCACTCATGTGGTGTTCTCACACACAAACACAGACACAGGCACACTTATACATATGTAAATATAAACACATAAATAAAAATAATAGAAGTAAGTATTCTTTAAAAATATCTTATTTTCTACTTTATAGAACCATTTTTACATATATGAAAAATATGTGACAGCTATAGATATAAAACTTTGTCATCTGTATTCATAACTGCAAAGCTAAACAAACATACTAAATAGCACGGTATTTTGTGAAATATATGTGAGGAAGTAAGTGTCATTTAGAAAATAGAAAAAGTTGGAAAGATTTATTTTATACACACAATCATAATAATATGAATTTATATGACCATACTTAAGACAAGATGCAATTTAAGTTGTGGAAGGGTGTGGATATGTGTACCACTCATAAAATCTGGACTATAAAACATACATAAGATCATTCATATGATATACAAAGTTATGAAAAGAAAATGAAAAGCCAATAGAAACATACAAGATAAGAACATGACATTATGTTTAGAAAATATAGCAGCTGAGTGTGCATTCAATATTCATAAAGTTTATATTCATAGAATTCATTTTACAGCCAAAGGGATGGCCATATGCTGTACTTCTAAAATGTGAGATTTTTTTCTTTCCAGATAAGAAGGCCAAATGCAGACAAAGCAGGACTCCGTAAGCAATCTAGGAATTCAATGAGTCTTCTTCTCTATCACATATTGACTTATTGTGTGACTCTTCCAAGGGACATGTGAACAAATGTCTATTTACTACAGAGAGTGCACAGATAGCCAGTGGAAGAAATGGTTATACTCAATAATAGTTTAACAAGCCACTGATTTTATTCATGTTGTTTTCAGGAATATGGATGAAGGGTTCTTAAAGGAGTGTAGGTGACTTACAGGCACGTATATCAACATAAAGCCCACCCTAGTAGTGTTTATGAGTCAGGAAAGCTGCATTCCCCAGAGATCACTTCAGCTTGGTTTGTTTGGTAATCTCTTTCCATTAATCATTACCACATATACAAGCTTATACATTATCCTTGAAATCTTTTAATATTCAGGATGTTTCTGAGCATTTTAACATTCATTTACTTCCTGCCCATTTTATGTTACACTACTTCCCTAATCTCACCAATCTTTGTCTTGCCTCCAGGAAGGAATGTTTCAAAGAAGGAATATTTCCGTTCAAAAGGATTAGCTTTATAGCAACCTTATAAGTACTCATCCTGGTAAATGTTTTCTCCATAACTCCATTTCTACTCTTCTTATAAAACATTTGAATGAACAAGTGTGGTTTCTAACTTCTTGCGAATCAATCCCTAGGGTAAAGCCTTAAAACTGGGCATGTTCCTGTTTGTGAAAGTTAATTCTGCCTGAAAAATTTCACAGCTGTTTGATCAGCACCAATCGATAAGGCTAATGTCAAAGTATCTGTGAATAGATGGCAGCCTAGCTTCAGGAAGTGCCAGCCAGCAAATTTCATAAGTTCCATATCTGCTCTGCCCATTCTTTATTTGTGTTAATGTCCATTTACCTCATTAACTCAAGCTTTACAGATTCCTTCTCTCCTTCAGTTTTCCCTCATTAAACCAACAAGTCAATCTTTATATATTATATTTAAGTTCAGTATCACACTGACCCTCCTATTAATGGTAAAATGTATTATTAGTTAAAATTCTTTTTGGAGCTGGGGAGATTGTTCAGTGGTTAAGTGCACTTACTGCTCATAGAGGGACTCATAGATTCTCCAGCAACTTCATCTCACACTTGACTGAACCTACAAGTCTAGCAACTATTAATGTCTTCTGGTCTCTGAGAAGAAAAGCACTCACATTGCATACACAAACATGCAGGAACACACACACATAAATTTAAAAATTCTTTAAAATCTAGGTTTAGGGATAATTAAAAATCATGAAAAAAATTATAATATGCTGACTTTCAAATTTGACCTTTTTAACCTTTGTCTACTGGAGAATTGACAATCTGATTGAAAGTTTCAGGATGGCCCGTGATACACAAAGTGATGGGTCCTGGATAAGAATAGTAATAAGAAAAGAAGATGGTTCTGATTCTGAGTCACTGCTACATTGTTAATGCTACATGAGATGGCTATGTTGGATTATTTGTTACATAGATACTTTAAAAACAATCAGCCCTTGTTAGATTGACTAATAACATCTGTGCTGTTATAGTAAATGTAGGGAACATCATTATTCTCTTATGGTTATGTTGTCTAAACTTATAACATTGTGTTAGAAAATTGTCATGAAGGCAGTACATTTAACTAATACAATCCAATTTTGAAATTAAATTATTTTTTTGCTGTATCTATCTGTATTCTATCATATCTGTTATCTATCAACTATGCATGAATTTAATTATGTGTCTGATCTATTACCTATCTGTCACTTGTCTATATATTCATCTTTCATAACTATTTTCTATCTACATATGTTTTATTCTTAAAGCCTTTTATTCTTAATTATTTATGAGACTATTAATACTGCATGGATTATTAAAAAACTCTAAGATGTATCCAGATGTATTCTAGAAGTTTTCTACATTCTTTTACCAAAGAAAGTATATATTTTGTTCATATGTGTCTACACATGTGTCTGTAGACTAGTGGAAGCAGAGATCAATGTAATGTATCTTCTTCAGTCCATTTCTATGTTTCTTTCTTCCTTTTTTCCTTCCTTCCTTCCTTCTTTCCTTACTCTCTTCTCTCTCTCTCTCTCTCTCTTTCTCTCTCTCTCTCTCTCTCTCTCTCTTTTTCTTTCTTTCTATCTATCTTATATAGGGTCTTGTATTGAACCTGGAGCTCACTACTCAGCTAGATAAATTGAGCAAGACCCAGGGATTCTTCCATGTCCATTTCTTCAGTGCTGTAATTCATGTACACTTTTGCACTAGGCTTTTTATATGAGTGCTGAGAATAAAACTTGTGTTTTCATGTTTATGACAACCACTTACTGATTGAGCCATCTCCCTAGCCCCAAGTGTGCAAAGCTTTGGTCATTTTAAAACAAGTATTTCTTGTCTTCTGGTATTAACCTATAATGCAAGAATCATTAGTAACCTTAATATTGTAAATTATCATTCTACATTTATCTTTCTTGTTACCTTATGACTTAATTGGCTTCTGTTGAGTGCAGTGATTTGCTGGATATCAAGCAGTTAGTCTGCATCTGTTGTACCTGCTGTGTCTGACCTCCAGGCATTTACACCTGAAGACAGATGATTAGGAAAAAAAATGGACAGGATAGATCTTATAAACTGAAGCCATAGCTGAAGTAAACCCAGGTAATATGTTTTCAAACTACTAACTAGAATGAGTTTATGATCATTTTCACCATAGAAGTTTCTTTCACTTTCATTGTTTCTATAGTCATTCCCTGAAAAATTACAAAGGACTTTAGTTTTGTAATCACTATGGAAAAAATATTTGGGAAGATACATTTCTAAAGAGAAAGAGGTGTAGAACAATTGATTATTTAATTGTAATATTATATTAAATTTATCTATGAGTTATAATTGTGTGAATGATAAATGGACATTCTTGCTATATTAGTGCCGTGAATACATCTGGTCTATCTACTTTAAGTTTATTTATGCCATCTTACAGAAAGTGGACAGTGAAAACTGACAGAATAAGATAGGGAAAAGTAAGAACTCCATACGTAAACTTATGGAGTGCACACCAGCCATGGGTAGCACAAGAAGGTGAACCCCAATCAACAGATCTAGATGTCTGTGCTCTGTTCATTAGCTGTCAACACCAGTGAAATATACAGGTTCCATGGAAAAGCAGATTTAGTGGTTCAAGTTATATTTATTTCATAAAGGAATAAATGGAAAAGATATTGTAATAAACATATCATGAAACAATAAGGAAAAAGGTTGAGGTGAAGGAATATGATGTTTCTTGGAAAAGTAAAATAGAAAGCAACATCAATTCAAAAGCACTGTACTTTAAGTTCTCTTCTCAAAGAGTTTCAGAGAAAAATTATACTCTAATAAATATACACTTTGCTTCATCTAAAAATGAAAATACACTCCACTCAGCATTTTCTTACATGTATAATTTTATGTAAAATATCCCTATAAAATAATAATTTCTAGGCTAGGGATGTATCCTAGAAGAATATCATTTGCCATGTATCTGTGTGGCCTTGGATTCAACCCCAAGTACAGCAGTGAAAGACAATACACCATCTTATGCATAAATGTTTGAAAACAATAAATACTTCACCTTGACATCAACTTTTATAAATAGCCATAATACTTAAAACATGAAGGTGAGACTCAAAATATAACTGATGAATCTATATTTTACTTTATAAAGTATTTTCATCAATCCTTCAAGATTTTCATAATAAAAAGTTTACTTTAAAAGATTCATTTCTTTTGTTTTTGTTTAGTGCTGTTTTGTGCATAACAGGGTTTCTCTTTGTATCCCTAGACCTTGCTCTGTAGATCAGGCTGTCCTGAATCTCAAAGATCTGCCTTTCTCTGTATTGTGAATCCTGGGATTAAAGGCATATATATACCACCACACCCTGCTTTAAAGATTTTTTTAATGAGTATATGTGTGTTTGTGTGAGTGAATCTATGTAAATTCAGGTTCCCATATAAGACAAAATAGGGTGTAAATTTTCCTGGGGCTAGCGTGACAGGCATTTGTAAGACACCTAGCCTGAGTGCTGGGCATTGAATCCAGTCTTCTTAAAAGGAGCAAGTGGCTTCAGCTGCTGAGCTGTATAGCCCTGGACCATCTACATTGAGCCATTGCACACTGGTGATCTCAGGATGCAAGAACTGGAACCAGGAGCCTGTGTCTGAGGACTGCTTGTTTACTGAATTAATGGGTTAGTTTATGCAGTTCTAGTCATCAGAGGAAAGGAAGACAAAGAAACCCCACAAGAACGCACCTAATTTGCATATGCAGCCTGGACTGAGTACAGACAAATGTTAATGACACATAAATACAAATACTAAAGCAGATGAAGGGGGCAGAATCTAAAACAGGGTCATTTCAGTGGAGGTAGATACTTTCCAGATGATCAGTTGGCAAATTGTCAGTCACATGATTTCTAAAGAACAATATTTGGGGGTTAGCTGCCTCTAATATGATGTGACTTTTGTTTCTATGGAGTTGAGTGAACCCAGGCCTGATCTGAGTAGTGAGCATTCTATTTCAGCCTTGCTCAGAGAGCTGTCCAGTGTACAATCAATACTATACTTTCCCTCATCTGGTCTGGGGGCCCACATTGAGGCATTTTTTGATATTCATAAAATGTAATTTAATTATATTATTTTCCCATCCAATTTTAACCTGTCATTCCTCCTGCATTTCTTTCTATCTCTAAACCTTCTCCCAAATTCCTTTCATCTTTTATTAATTTTTAAATAACACATACAATTTAATTTGTGCCACCTCCCATAAATCATGTTAGATGGAAGTAGGGTCATTTAATTTTGAGCCCTTCAAAACTGCTATTATAGACTTAATATAGTATATTAAGAATGTTTTTCAGAAGTTGTGAATAAAGTGAACAAAATGTTAGAAATTAGGTCACATTTCTGTTGATATTTTTGAGTCACTTCTTAAAAAGAAGTCAATGAAACATGTTTTAGGGGGGACATTCGAAACATGATGGTCTGCCAACTATATGAGTAAAATATCAAGTCTGTCCCAGAAGAGAAAGAAAAGTTAAGGATTGAAAATTATTCTGTGTAATAGCTAATAGGAGATCTATTATAATTAAGATAGAAGCTCTAATATGTACCATACAGCCTAAAACTTGTCTTGATGGGGTAATTGGAATGGTTTTTATAGTGATGATATTTTCTGAAGGTTTACTTTTTATACCAATTTTGTTCATAGATTATCACTTATTTGTTCACTCCTATTATATGTATGTAGGATATATATTTATGCATATATAATTTATATATATATATGCATTTGTGTGTGTGAGAGTGCATGTGTGTCTGTGTGTCATTGCCATTATAGAAAATAAGGCCAAAGGATCACCTCTGGTGTCTGCTCCTGCCTTTGATTTGTTTGAGACAGGGTCTCTTGCTCCTCACTGCTGTGTTTACCAGGCTAGCTGTCCCAGGAGCTTCCAGAAATTTTCTGACTCTATATCCTAACTCAAGGTTTGACCTACTGGGATTAGCAATGTGTGCAACCCAGCTTTACATGGATTCTAGTGATTTGAACTCTAGTCTTTATAATTTTTTTAGAATCCTGTCCAGTGATATATTCCCCTGACTTTTGGCTATTTTTGTTTTAAATAATTTACCCTTTGTGTGTGTATGTGGAAATGCATATGTAGTTCATTATCTTTTTGCTACATTCAAAATATAACATATTGTATTCTAATATATCATAACAATTGGAAAGCCATTAGATTTTTACCAGTATGAATACTATGTATATTACTTTTAGAAGATGAAATAGTTTTGTTTTCAATAGGAAAGCATTTGAAGATTGTTAGTTAACTAAGATGCTGAATATTTATAAAAATTATAACTCAGTGAGTATTTACTTAGAAAGTAATTGGAACACACAGTTGGCTAGGGACATTCATAAAAGTAAGCAACAGTAAAATTATGTTTCCCATATGTAAAATGTTGAAAAAATTCTGTTTGACATAATACAATTTAACTACCAAAAATAATTTTTCCCCATACTATTTGAGGATATGCTTTGATTTTGATTACTCTCTTTAACTATGTGCTGTTCTCATCGAATGAATTTCCAATTCAGATACATTTTTTTAACACAAATTATAAGAATAACGATTAGATAGAAAGATAATTATACAATTTGCTAAAGTTTTAATAAAAAGAGAAGTTCTACATAATTCATTCACTATACAGAAAGAAATTAATAATGGCAATATTATTACATCTTCAAAACTATAGTAATTTAATTAAAATTAATGAAGATAATCTGTTGTTTAGTTATGTACAAGGCTTTTTGGTCAACATCCAGTATGGCAAACCAAAACAATCTGCACAATACAGTAAAATGAGCACTGTGTTTAATTTGGGGGATAATTACATGTTAAGAGCATGCTGTGTGTGCTGTTTGAGAAAGTAGTTAATCAAAAGGAATATGTGTGCATTGTTCATAGACATTTACAAAGTGAGCATAGTGAGAGGCATTGAAGTTCAGTACAGTGGGCTTGCTTAGTTAAGAGTGTGAAGAAAAAGATATATAAATCAAGGCAGGCCAAAGAAAGAGGACAGACTGGCAAAAGGCCAGAATGATATTGGAGGTAAAATAACATAACTATTTTGTCTACAATGATATATTACATTTAATTACACACAAATCACACATATTATCACATTCAGTTAGAGCACTATTGGTTATGGTTATTTTTAGTTTTCAGCATGAGTAGGTCTGGAACATCTGAAATGCAGTCCATTGTTTAGTTCTCTGAAGGAGTTTGATGATTAGATGGAGAAAGAAAAATTGGAAGTGGTAGTTCCTGCCTCTAATCAGATGAGAGCGAATCACTGCAAATCAGGTCAGCCTGATCTACAAAAAACATTCCATGACAACCAGAGACAGAGAGAGGAAGAGAAAGGAGGGGGGAGGGAGGGAGAGAGAGAGAGAGAGAGAGAGAGAGAGAGAGAGAGAGAGAGAGAGAGAGAGAGAGAGAGAGAGTGAAAGAAAGAAAGGGAGAAAAGAAAGAGATAAAGCAAAGGAAGAAAGGAGAGACGGAGGAGAAAGGGAAGAAAAAGGAACAAAAGGAATGAAATGAAAAATAAAAGACAAGAGACAAAAGGGAAGCTATCAAAATTATGTCAGGGAAAGGAAGCTGGCAAGTGGCATTTCCCTATGGTAGTTTCTGTGTAAAGCTCCTACCATGAATCTCTGCATTGCCTTCCCTGGAATTTGAACTCTAAACTGTAAAATGAAAAAAAAAATTATTTCACTCCCTAAGTTGACATTGTTCATTCTTTTCTACACCAATTAAAAGCAAGTAGAACATTTAGCTAAGTTGACCATTTTATAATATGAATATTGGTCATTTGAAATTCAGCCTTTGAAAACTGTCCATTAATTTTGGAATTTCATGTATTATAATTTTTTTCTTTAACTTGTGGAACTTTTTTCTTTAACTTCTTTTTATATCTGCAATATTGTTTTTTGTCAGATGACTATAGCTTAATATCATTAGGCACCCTATTTGTATTCCTTTTTGTTTCTTTTTTTCTGCCTTATTGTTCTTTTAAACATTTCAATTAAGCATTATATTTCAGTGGAGAAAATGGATGATCTCGTTTCTTAAACAATTGATTGGAAAAGCTTTTTGTTTATTTTTTTAGTAAAATACTGTCTATGAATTTGTCATATGTAGTACTTATTGTGTTGATGTATGTACTGTGTACTTATAATTTCTTCAGCATTTTACCTTGAGAGAGGTCAAATTTTGTTTAAAGTAGAGCAGTGGCTTCTCAACCTCCCTAATGCTATAATCCTTTAATACATTTCTTCATGTTTTAGTGACTCACGACCATAAAATTTTTTATTACTACCTCATAACTGTATTTTTGGTACTGTTATGAATTGTAATACAAATATTGATGTGAAGATTATGATATGTGAAACCTATAGCAGTAATAGTTTGACTCCCTAAGAAGTCACAATCCATAGTTTTAGAACTGTTGGTATAAGGCATTTTCTGTGAGATTATCATGTAATGTCTTTCTAAAAGCCTTTTTATATAGTATATTGCTTTTATTGATCATTGTATATTGAACCACCCTTAAATGTCCAGATTAATGCTAACTTGTTCATAATGAATAATGTTTTAATGCATTACTAAGTTTGGTTTGCTAGTATTTTACTGTTTTGCGTTTATATCCAATAGAAATAATTATCTATGTTATTATCTATATTATCTATGTTTTCCTTGGGACTACTTTAAGTTAGATATCAACCAATAAAAGTTTTATATACTAAATTGGTTAGCAGTTTTGTGGTGGAAATGTTCTCTGTATGCTGAAAATAAAGGAGCTGTTTTGGCCTATGTGTAGCACCGAAGAAATGGGTAGAGGATCAGAAAACAGACAGGTAGAAGGAAGGTGGAGTTAGTCTTCATCTGACCCTCAAGGAAGAAACATGTAAGGAATCCAGGTGAGCCACAGGTGGGGCCACATGGCAGATATCATACAAGAAATGGGTTGAATTAAGATGAAAGAGCTAGCTAGTAATGTGCTTGAGACAAGGGCCAAACAGTATGAAATTAATATAAGCATCTGTTTAATTTCTTTGGGGGATAAAAGCTGCCTCGGGCAAGGTCCAAACCTCTGGCTCAAACAGGCTGGGAAATCTCCTACAACAGTGTTTCATTAAAGAATTCAAGAAGACACAAAGAAACATTTAATAAACTTAAAAAGAGTAAAATTAAATAGAATAAATACTCAAGAAATACGAAAAATAAAAGTATAAGGTTTATGGAAAGGATAAAGACAACCTAACAATTGCCAATAAAAAGTCATAAAAAATAAAAATAATTGGAGACTCAGCTCGAAAGGAAGCTAGAATTAAAAAACTCAATAACTGAAATAAAATACTCAAAGAATGAATAAGCAAAAGACAGAAAATTAACATTTTAAAATAAAATAAGATCTATATGAACTAGGCTAGAAATACAAGAAATAAAAATGAAAACACAGAAGCATATAAAGAAAATATGGGACACCATGAAAAGGTAAACCATACTTACAAAGAATACAGCTGATATCATATTTCTGTCTTTCTTTCCTTTCTTCCTTCTTTCTTTCTTTGTTCTTTCTTTCCTTCCCTCTGTCTATTTTTCTCATCTTTCTTTTAAATTTCAGATGCACTTTTCTTATCTTCCTCCCTTATCCCACCATCACTATCCTCCAATTCACTCTTCTTTGATTTCTATTCAGCAAAGAGCAGACCTCCCAACAAAACATGGCATATCAAGTGGTGGTAAGACTAATGTCCTATCCCTGTATGAAGGGTGGGCAAGGCTACCCAGTTTGAGGAGTAGAGATAGATGTCAAAAAATGACAGTATATACTTACTCATAAGTGAATATTAGCCATAAAATAAATGACAACAATGCTAAAATCAACACATCCAGAGAGACTAGGTAACAAGGTGGACTCAAGGGTGAGATACCCAGATCTCCCTTGGGAAAAAAATAGAAGATATATGGACTGTGGGCAGGTGGGGATGGGAACATGAGCAGTCAGATTTGGATGAATGGAGAAGGAAAGTACTGAAAGAGACTACAGGAAGTGAGGGGGACAGCATTTCAGGGTCAGGTAGACATCTGGTACAAGGCAATATGCCAGGAATCTACAAGGAGAACTCCAGCTAAGACTGCTAGCAACAGAAGATAAGTAGTCTGAAAAGGCCATCTTCTGTGACTAGGCAAGGCTTCTACAGGAAAGGATTAGAACATCATTCACCCAGGTACATATATTTAATCTACTCTATTGTCTGTCCTGCTTTTGTGCTGGGGTGAGGGTGGCTCAGAGATTGGAGAAGTGACCAAGCAATGACTGATCTAGTCAGCTTCCATCTTATTAACGTCAGTGTAAAAAAATATGTAGAGGGACATGGGTCATAAAAATGGAAAAAGAACATGGCAGGAAAAGAAGGAGCCTTAAGTAAGGTGGGGAAATGGAAGACAAATGAGAAAATAATGGAGGACATAAGAGATTTATTCTCATTTTACAAAACTGCTGAGTTTTTATTCTGAAAACATTTTGTTACTTTGCTAGGTTTTCCCTTTGTTTCTGACATTTACATTGTAACTAGAATTTGTTCCCTTCTCAAATTCATGCTGTGATAATCCTCACTGTTAAATTTTCTTTAAATATGTTATTAAAGTTGTGAAAAATAAATGAAACAAAAATACATGAATATTTATCTTTGTTCTGGATTTGGCCACACATACATTATTAATAATATATTTATGTGTATATAAATATTAAAAAAGAAATTATATGCAGTGTCCTTTTTATTTTGTTTCTATTTAATTTCTGAGAAAGAGATCATTGTGTCTGTGTTTGCTGTAGAAAATTTTACACTTCTAATTTTTAAAAAGTTATTTTAATTGTGTATTTTTTATTTTATGTTTTTCTCTCTGTGTGTCTGTTCCTCTCTGTGTGGGTGTACTTCTATATCATCTTACCAACATCTATTTCTAATTCTTAAAAATGCGCTTTTCAATATCTTATTTACTAAAGTCAATATTATTAAAAGTTTTCCGAGAAATTTGTTCTTATGCATATTTGCTCCAATGTATGGCTTATATTTTAATGTTAATGATGCAGAGGAAGGTACATTCTCAAATGCTTTATAACCTAGCTGAGAAGATTATGCAGTAAGATTCAGAATGTTTGGGTAGTGTGGATTGCTGTCTCAGTTGGCAAAATTCTTTGATCTGTAACTGTGTGAGTAGTCTGAATTTAAATCCAGAGCATCCAGGTAAAGAGTTCTGAGTGAGTTCATTAATTCCCAGCATAATGGTGCAGATACTATTATCATAGTTACAGTGTTTAATTTCCAGTTAAGTGAGAAATCCTGTTACAAAACAGACACATAGACAAGGATGGAGATATCTTATATCCTAGACATACCACTACATGCACATGAATAGGTACATACACCTACTCTCTTGTGATATTTTGTTTGTGTTCTAAAAAATGAAGCTTACCTGAAGGTCTGAGGGCAGAACTAGCCAACAGATAACCATAAAGAATAGGACATTGTAACAAATACCTTTAATCCCAGCATTTGGGAGGAGGAAGCATGATGATCAGGAATTCAAGGCCACCCTGGGGTACACAAGATTGATCTATTCTAAAAGAAAAACAAAGCCAGGCAATGGAGGCTCATAACTTTAATCCTAGCACTTGGGAACTCATGTCTTTAATCCCAGTACTTTGGAGGTATATGTCTTTAATTCCAGCATTAGGAGGGTAGAGACAAGAACTGATATGGCTGGGCAGAGAAAGGGAATACAAAGCAGGAAGAGAAAGATGTTTGGCCCTTGTTTTGGCTAAGAAGTTGATGAGGTGAGAGGTGATTGTAACTTATTCCTTTTTTCTCTGATCTTTCTGTATTTATCCCAATATACATTTACCACAAGTTCATGCTACATACACTCAAGTGCATATACTATACATATATGCAATATATTACACACACAAATACACACACACACACACACACACACACACATACACACAAACACACACACACTTGGGCAACAAAGGAGAAAGATCCATGACACAAACTTAAGTAAAAAACAAATGAAGACAGACAATAGGATACCTTAATTTGTCCTATTTTGAATTGAAAATTCTACACTTAAAAAATAGGAGACTGAACTAAGCAATATTGGGGCAGTGGGACTATAGGACTGCCTGCTGCCTGCCCAGGGATGGGATGGGGATTTGTGGAGAAGAAAGAATGACCTGATGTGGTGGGAGGGTGAAAGGACCTTGAATAAGAATATACAAGATAGAAAGTGTGACTTCTTTGTTCATAATAATAATAGTAATAATAATAATGCATATTATCATATATTTTTGCCTGAGTGGTTTCTGAGAAGTATAAGTTGAGGTGAACTAAGAATATTAATCGCGGATACAGAGAAATTTGTGTTCTAGTCAAAGAGTTGCCTTTGCAAAAGTAAAAGTAAGTAGACTTGGTTTGAACACACTTGGTCTATTTTGACTCTCTGGGAAGAATCTAATGGGGGCAAAGGTAAAAATAAAATAAAAGGCCTAAGTAAAATATAATGACAGATATTATTATGACATTAAATTTAGTAATGAAGAACCTTCAGCATGAAGGCTAACACACATCAAATGTAAGAAGAAATACTCTTTTTAAATAAAATCTTTTAAAATTCCACACATCTTTTTGGGCTTGCTCAGAAGGACATTCCCCAAAACAATCCATTTGCCTGCAAGATTTAGGTTGTCATCTTATTTCTGCTGAGTATTATTCCATTGTGTAGATGTTTGTTAGTCCATTCTTCAGGTTGTTTCCAAGTTCTTCCTATTATGAATAATGCTGCTATAAGCACAGTTGAGCTAATACTTGTGGGGTACAAATGTGCATCTTTAAGGTATATGATGAATAGTGGTATTGCAAAATCCTGGGTGAGAATGATTCCCAGTTTTCTAACAAACCACCATACTGCATTCCAGAGTGCCTGAACAAACTAACACTTCCACCAACAATGGAGGAGTGTTTCCCTTGCTCCACATCATCTCCAGCATAGGCTATCATATGTGTTTTTGATATTAGATATTCTGACAGATGTAAGGTGGTATCTCAAAGTTGTTTTGATTTGCATTTCTCTGGTAGGTAAAGATGTTAAGCATTTTTTCAAGTGCCTTACAGCCATCTGTAATTCTTCTGCTGAGAAATACTTTTTTAGTTATGAACCCCTTTTTGTGATTGGGTTATTCAAAGTTTTGGTCTCTAGTTTTTTGAGCTCTCTATTTTAGAGATCAATCCTCTGTCACCTATAGGGTTGGTGAAAATATTTTCCCATTCTGTAGGCTGTTGTTTTGTCTTAGTGACTGTGACCTTTTCTTTACAGAAGCTTCTCAGTTTCAGGAGGTCCCACTAATTGATTGTTGTTCTTAGTGTCTGTGCTACTGGTGTTATATTTAAAAAGTGGTCACCAGTGCCAATTCATTGGAGTATATATCCCACTTTCTTTTCTATCAAGTTCAAAGTGGCTGGGTTTATGTTGAGGCCTTTGATCCCCTTGGATTTGAGTTTTTTCCAGGGTGATAGGCTTGGATCTATTTGCATTAGTCTACACACTACCATCCAGCTATGCCAATATCATTTGATAAAGATACTGTCTTTGTTCCATTGAATATTTTGGGCCTCTTTGTCAATGATCAGATGTTCATAGCTTTTTGGAATAATGCCAGGATCTTCAATTTGATTCCATTGATTCACAAGTATGTTTTTATGCCAGGACAAGGCTGTTTTATTATTATTATTATTATTACTGAAGTTCTAAAGTAAAACTTGATGTCAGGGACAGTGATACCTCCTGAGGTTCTTTTGTTGAGCAAAATAGTTTTGGCAATCTTGGCGTTTCTGTTATTCAAAATGAAATTGAGTATTGTTTGTTCAAGGTATGAAAAAATTGTGCTGGGATTTTGATAGAAATTGCATTGAATCTGTAGATTGCTTTTGGTAAGAGTGCCAATTTCACTATGTTGATCCCACCTATCCAGGATCATGGAAGATCTTTCCATTTTCTTATATACTTTTCAATATCATTCTTCAAAGATTTAAAATTTATGTCAAACAGATCAGATACTTTTTTGTTTATATTTACTCTAATGTATTTAATACTATTTGTAGCTATTATAAAGGGCAATGTTTCCCTTTTTTCTTTTGCAGCTCTTTTATCTTTATTGTATAGGACGGCTACTGATTTCTTTGAGATAATCTTGTGTCCTGCTACAATGCTGAAGGTGTCTGTCAGCTGTAGAAGTTCCCTGGTAGAATTTTGTGGATCTCTCATGTATACAATCATATCATCTGCAAATAGAGATTGTTTCATTTCTTATTTTCCAATGTGTATCCTCTTTATCTCCTTTCATTCTCTTATTGCTTTAGCTAAAACCTTGAGCACTGTATTGAATAGATAAGGGGAAAGAGGACAGCCTTGTCTAGTTCCTGATTTTAGTGAGCTTGCTTTGAGTTTTTCTCCAGTTTGCTTGATGCTGGCTGTCAGCTTATTGTAAATTGCCTTTATTATATTTCGATATTTTCTCTGTATTCCTGATTTCTCCAGGACTTTTGTCATAAAAGAGTATTGGATTTTGTCAAAGACTTTTTCAGCATCTAAAGATATGATCATGTAGTTTTTTTTCCTTCAGTTAGTTTATATGATGGATGGCATTTATGGTTTTTCATATGTTGAACCATCTCTGCATTTCTGGGATAAAGCCTACTTGATTACAGTGGATTATATCTTTTATGTGTTATTGTATACTGTTTGTCAGAATTTTGTTGAAATTTTGTGAATCAATATTCATGAGGGAAATTGGTCTCTAATTCTCTTTCTTTGTTGCATCTTTGAGTTGCTTG